>VDFB02356283.1:0-41695 GCA_007258455.2 Sequoia sempervirens | reverse complement strand
ATACTTGTTACTGATGGAGTGTCAAGTATGGTTGACGCTGCAGGGTTAGGTGAAACACTCATTGTGGGTATCACGGTGGTAGGAATAGGTGATGTAGGAACAGGTGGTGGAGGAGTGTTCGGATTTGGAGGTGTATGAGGAACATTTGAAGTCACAGGTGATAATGTTCTGGGAAGTTCTTCAACTACATTCTCAAATGGAGACATAGTTCTTTCTTCATCATGCTTGGGTTCTTGTTGATCATCCTCTTGTCCTTCTGACTCTGGTTCACCTTCAGACTCTTGTTCATCTTCAAAATCTTCTTCTTCATCAGAGTCTGCTTTTGCTGAAACTTCTTCTTCAGCGGATTGGTCACTGGAATCCCCTTCTTCATCATAATCTATCTCTTCAGAAACGACCCCTTTTCCTTTGGAGCGAGATGGTTCAGATTCTGTAGTTTCTCCTTCCGGGATGGATAGTGTATCCTTCTTACCGACAGTGAACTTGATCCTCGAGCCTCTTCGCGAAGAAGTGGGAAGAGCCGCAGATTTGTCTTTCATGCAAAGTTCTTGCTATCGTTTGGATTTTGCTTCAGATTCCTCTCCCTCAAAATCAGTTATGAAAGTCTTCATCTCAAAGTCGTGCTTGTGTAACCATTCTGCGGTGTTAGACAAGATTGGTGCTAATCTTTCCCTGATGCTAGCACTTTCTTTTCTAGACCATTGAATTGCAGGCAACGACCTCTTGGCTATTTCTTGTTCATTGTAGACAACATTCATGATATCGCCAGGATCTGTGAAATCCTCCGGTAAGTCAGCAACACCAAGATCTCTGATCTGCTGTACGGTTAACCTGCAATAATCCATCTTACAAATGGCCTCTTCATCTCTGCATTCAGCCCAAATGTCCTCAAAATGGTACTTGTGATGATGACCCTTTTGCAATTTCCTTCTGACATCTTAGTAATCAAAATCAAACCTGTATTTGTAGGACCTGATTGTCATAACCTGCATCTCTCCATAGACTGATTTGGCTTTCTATACAGTCTTGATAGTGTACCTATTGATTGTTAGTGGGAACTTGAATCCTCGCTTATGAATATTCCTCTATTTTTTGTGCACTAAAATTAGCTGTCTGCACATCCCCATGAGGACCCACTTGTCTTAGGGGTATTGTGGCAACATGTAAGGGCAACCAGTGTAGCACCCTACTCTCAAATAAGTAAAAGTTGGGAATTGTAGAAATATGCATCCAACCTTACTTACCGCCTTATAAGCCTCATCAGATACCCCCTTTCTCTTGAGATTCAGATCAAAATTGAAAAGCAGAGGCGTGAAGAAAGCATCAGTAACCCTCCTGAAATGATGGAAGCTTTCCTTCAATTCCAGTTGATAAAAAAACTTTATACACAGGTACTAACATTCGATTCCCTTTTGTGGATAGACCCCAAAATTGCCTCATCACAACTACAACATACACCAGATAAGAAGTCATATAGAATTTTAATGTAGAAGGCACATTGATCAGTTGTTCATGTATTTCATCGCTGATCTGCTTGCCCCAATCAATGTGAACTTTTTTTCTTCTTATGATTCTGATGTATTCATACATCCAGTCATGGAAATTGGATGATTCAGGCAACCCCTTGACTCTGCTAAAAAAACGTGATCATATCTTTGACATCGTCTTTGAAGTCACTTCGTGGGAGTCCCTTTGGCCATCTGGAAACAATTTTCCTAGGCTTTTTCAACCATTGGCTATTTATCAGGTTTTTAGCCTTGTTGGGATCAGTGTCATAGACTTCTTGTGCTTTTTGTATTAAGATGTCAATGTATTTCTCCATCTATGGGACTTTGAACACAATATCAAAGAAGTCAGGGTCGAGTCTCAATATCTTGTGCCCAAAAGAATCAATCACACTTTTGCTTTCCCTGATGTAGTGGGATACAACTTGAAGGACAAATTATGTATTGTGTGCGGCAGTAGGGAACATAGATACCAAATGCAGGTTACTGTGTACGATTGCTCTCATAGAATCATCAAGAGGCTTCTTCTCAGTTCTCTTTGCAAAATCAACTAGGTCTTGATGACCAACCTCTGTGTCTTTTATTTCTTCCACCTTGGAGACCACCACAGTTAGCGAATAGACACCTGGATATTTGTACTTCATTTTGTCTTTAGCTCTTGAAGACGATGGAGGTTTTCTGCCAATCATCTGAGAGCAACAGAGTCTACAAGCAACAACTTCGAGGATCTTTTGATGATGTTTGAAAAGAGTGTAAGATGTGGAAACAACAAATGTTAGTCATAACACAACATTGGGATGCGAGAAGCAAGTAACAATGTCGAGCAAGCATGAAATGAGCGATAAGGCACACAAAACGATGCACAAAGTGGAAGGAACGAGGTTCAAAACGAAACTGGCAAGTTTGAAGTGCTAAGGGGCAAAAATTGGAAAAAGTGTAAGGGCGCCAAAATTCAGCGCCCTTGCACTTTGGCAAAAGTGACTTTGGATGCAGGGGCTCTAAATTTTGGTGCCATTGCACTTCAAAGTGTTAGACAAAATTCCATGATGTCAGAGTGCTAAAATTCAACGCCCTGACATCCACTTCCTTGAAGTTTCATATGCAAGTGTAATAGCGTTAAAATTAAGCGCTTCAACATTGTGAATAATGAAATTTGTGCAATGATGGATACAAAGTCCGCTTGGACATGGAATCTTTGTGCCAACTTGAGATTTGGAAAACTGAAACTTGGTTTAGTGTATAAGTCTCTAATTTTAGCGCAACAACATTGTGAAGAATGATGGCGAATAAAATCCATTCAAAGATTTGAAGAATTTCTTTCTTTAGAAACCTGGAAATTGTCTCATATCGCTCCAAAAAGAAGATACAAAAAACGGTGGAGAAGCAAGAGGCATTTGGGAAAGAAAAAAAACGCGTGGAGAGGAAGGTTAATAGAAACGAACAAAAACATGCAGCCAAACAAGAGGAGAGATCAATACAAACAATGGAGGTCCCGTGTTTTGGAAGAGCATTCACACGTTTTGAAAAGCACGAAACCCACGCGCTTGGAAGAGCATGAAAGATTACAAGATAAATGTGTTTTGATTCAAAGAAATCAAGAACACAACTTGAAAAATGTATTAACAAAACCTAGCAAAACAAAACGCAAACATAGAATAATAAAAGGGAGAAACGAATAAAAGCCATACCTGAAACAAGAACTCAAAACCCTAGCAAGACCAAGGAGGAGATCTTCATGAAAACGCGTTTTTGGATGAGGTAGATGTGCGCCTAGCAAAGAGGAATGAAAGACAAATGCCAAAAGTGAAGAAGAAGAAAGCTAAAATCACTTTTAAGTGATTTAGAAGAACTCAAGTTGATCCAATAAAAAGTGGCATAAATTAAGGCACGTTAAGCGAAAAATGTAAAAGATATGAAAAAACACGCCTAAGCCAAAAAATAGCTTAAGTCTGGCAAAAATGTGTAGAAGCGCTAAAATTAAGCGCTATTACATCTTAACACAATCACCTTCATGCAAGGGCACTGATTTTTGGCGCCTTTGCATTTTCAACACTTAGTCATTTTTGTTAAAGTGAGTTGGGGCGTTGTTTTTCAACACGACTGCACTTTTCCCAATTTCACTAAGTATTAATAGTGAGACTTCACGAAGGCACTCGTTTTGAAGGTCTTCGCGAGGTGAACATAGGGGGATGCTCAAACTGACTGTTTGAGGCTTTGGAATGCATTTCGAGGTGGCTCGATAATCACCTCGTTTTGCGTGCTTGAACTTCACGAACCTACACAACAAACAAGTTTCGTAGGGGGATTATTCGTGGAACGAGCGCTGCTAGATTCCGTGATAACAATTTCTACCACACAACTCTTGTGTGCCCTGCATATTCTCAACTAGTGATAAAGAACTCTAAACATAGAGATCTAATTGTATCCCACCTACATAATCTTAGTTTGTAGTAGCTTGTGCAGAATAGTCACCTTTCAAGAAACCATGAAGGATCTAGCACACCTCATTAAGATTTTCTTGTAGTCCTTTCCAAAAAGAATGCAATTAATGACATGCAAAAAATGAATTAAAGTTAGAAGCACCTCCTCTTCTAAAATTTAGCTAGCTTGGTTTAAAAGGCCTATTTTGGAGCATGTCTAACAACTCAAACTTTGTGTTGTGTTTGTCAATGAATTTTCAAGAAATTCACAATAATAAAGTTCAATTGGTCATCTTTATCTTCATTTAAAATAGCTCTTGGAAGTGGAATGTTCCTCTTGTCCTAACTACACCTTAAAGATCGTTGTGGCAATGCCTGCGTGTTCTTTAAACAAGCCTAGACTAAACTACAAAATTAGGCATAACCAAATAAGGTCCTTAGTTGATTGGGAGAATTCACTATATTCTTGAGTTGTGCCCCTTAATGGGCACCAAAAAATGTTCCTATCCCACTATAGTTAATGGGCTACTCCACTAGAGCCATACAATCTTCCTAACTATTTGAAATGTTCCTATTGTATAGCTCAATTGTGAATTCAAGAGCTTTTGCCCACTTATAATATGAACCACTAGAATCTTCAAAAAAATGTTGGTGATTAATACATCCACTATGAATGTTTTCATTTATTTAAGATCCAATAATTAAATGCTCCACAAAGTGCATTCTTCTCCAAGCATGCTCTAATAAACCAACAATTTATCATGTTCTTCAATCAATTTATTCATAGATTATACAACCTCATTTATTTCCTTCCAAACACTTACAACCACATCCTCAATCTAGGCTTGGTGGTTCTTATACTTGTTGATCTCTCTAGCTTGGGTTATTACACTTTTATCCATAGACAAATATAGGAATTGTGGCAAGTTTTGAATTTGTTTGGAATCCACTTGATTAAATCAATATTAATAATATCCACCAAGGTGATTAATAAGTTTCTTAAGTTTGCTTTTTATTCACAATCTATCTCAATCCTCTTGATTCTCTCAATTTTGTTTATCCAAATGTTACATTTTCAATACAAATTTGTGTAACTAACAATAAAAGTAGCAATTTGTGCATATATATTACCAAATTCATCAATATGGATATTACTTTAGAATATCTCCTTTCTAGATGGTTTGGGTTGAATCAAACCAAGATAACATTAAAGGTTGGGGACTACTGATGTAACAACTCTTATTCTTTGGTTGACCATTTGTTGTACCTATAGAGGAGGTTGGGAAGAGGAGTTGGGCATGTAAGCAGACAAGATTTGAAGAAATAGATTGCATGACTTGAGAATAAAGGAAACTGAAAATTTTAGTAAATAAGACATCTTTTCTTGTCTCATTGTCTTATGCAATACTACTTCGATAGATTTTGTTTTGCATCTTACTACTTTATTCAACAAGACTTCTAAAATATTAGGCATTCTTCAAACATGTTGGAGGACACAAATTATGAGAATGTCCTATATATATGAAAGCATATTCACTTAAAATATTCTTCAAGTATGTAAAACACCACACATTTAGAGTAAAAATCTACTCCCAATTGTATGTTTCCAACTATTGTGTATTTGAGTAGTTTGGCTATGCAATGTAAATGCTCGAGATAATTTGTTTCACTAATTATGAGGTAACAAACTATGTAAAATCTCAATAAAGACCATTTAACATTAAATGAAGGAAAGCTAGCCATATTAAGGATAAATAATAATAACATATGCAATGGGATTGCTTGAACTCAAAAAGTGTAAAATAAAAGAGCTCAAATAGTTTAAAGCAAAAGACGACAAACTTTTCATAATATACTTATGGCTTTAGAGTTAATTTTATCATTCTTACTTTGATTTTGTTTTTTGATAAATTAGTTGATGATTATATACAAGTCCACATCAATTGAAATAAATCATATACATAAAGCCTAGAAGTTAATATAAACTAGACATATATAAAGGATATCTCTAAACCACCCAAACATAAGCACAAACAATTCATATAAAAACCAAAACATAACCCCAAAAGCATGTATAATTGTAGCCCCACCATCTTTTTCAACAATCATAACACTAGGATCCACAAATTTGTGTTCTTGCTGCCCTAATAACATCACCCTTCAAAAATGAAGGGTGAGTAAAAGGACTAGATATCTCCAAGTTGTCATTCATAAAAATGACTCTAAGATCATCTACATAAAGAGTAATATCTTGACAAAAGATGGCAACATCTTCAAAATAATTGTTAGAAAAAACCTAATATTGAAGGACCTCCATGAAGCCCTACTCAAGCATCACCCAAACCAAATAGTGGCTCCTCCAAGCTCACCTCTACACACAAAACCTCCAACAAAGGGAGAAGGCATGAAGAATACATTCTCTCATTGGAAGATGGATGAGTATCTTTGAACTTGAATACAAAGTCTTATAGAATTGGCACCCTATTGCACATTATACCAATATTGCCTGAAACATCCATTCTAAGATTGTTTTTTTATGAAAGTTAAAGAGGCAAACCCCCTAATCTCCATGTTTCAACTTGATATCTAAAACAAAACCCTTGTACAATGTATCTTGTCTTGTCCTTCCTCTAGGCATTCTACCAATATTGTACAAACACCCACCTCAAGACTAGCAACAAAAAGAAACTAGACAAAGTCCAATAAATGCCAAACAATGATATGCAAAATGAAAGCCATCCTTACTAAGTGGTTAACCTCTTTGCATAATCCCCCATGAAGTAAGCATAATTATCTTGCACATAGCTTGGATGCTACACATGAAAGAAATTCAAAAAATCTTACAACCAAAGTTTAATATCACCTTCCCAATTAAATCATGGGATTTCAAAATGATGGTGACTCAAAATTAGAAATAAGACCAACAAGCATTGCAATACCTCAACTTCAAGATGGTAACCAATATGCCATTCACTAAAATAGAAAACAATCTGTTGTGAAAGATATTGGGAAACACGTATATTTGCTAAACAATCTACTATCCTCTTGCTCCCTCTAAAATGGTAACCAAACCTTATTCCTTAAAAGTCGGCACCTATCAACTTCACTTCCTCAATGATGTTTTCCAATTTCCAATATTTCAAATTATCCATTAATGATGACTTGAGAATCACCTCCAACCTCCAAAAGCTTAGCTAGTTCCAAACCTTCAAGAAGTGCTAAAGCCTTATCTTCATTATTTGAATTAGTACCAAGGAAAAAACAAGCCTTACTTTATTAAGGATCTCATAGGAGATCAAACAATCACCCCAGCAATCATTGGATCCAAGTTGCCTCTAGCAGCTCCATCAAAACGTAGCTTTAAGAATGCTACTTGAAGAGGTATCCATTTTCTTACTAGACATTTTTTTTCTTGATTACTCCATTAAGAGGGATTATTTTTTCTTGGTTAAACACACTTAGAAACTATGTCTAGCAAACTACCAAAATAATGATAAGCCTAATTTAACGAGTGAATTGTTCAAAAGAATGAGTGTACCAGCCTATAAAATAATGAAAATGTATCTAATAAAAAAAACATAAGTACATTATAAAAACCCAACATGTTAAAGAACACACTATGAAAAAATTGCAATAATAATCCAAAATTGTAAACCAGCAGAGGGAAATGCAAATGGAATAAAATAAACACCAAAATTTTCAATTTGTTATTGCTTAACAGAAAATAATGAACAATATGCCCCCATTCACCTCCATTCCCTAAGGATACATACCACAAATTCACCAACATTTAAAGCAATGGCTTATTCTAAATCTCGTTCACATCTAACATGTATGATGAGAAAACATTTGATCAAAACCCACTTGATGTAGATTAGTATTTTAAATATTTACATTTAGAATTATTATGTCTCTGCAATTGTGGAGAAGTATTAAGGAGATCATTAACATTCTCATGCCTCGAGCTTCCTAGTTCCATGGAACATTTCCCTTTACATGTAATGTATGGTAGCTAATTTAAGTACCCCTTTTACATGCCTAATTTTGAATTTTAGATGACCAGTGCAAACAATTTTGCAATTATACATGTAAAATCCCTTTTCAAACGTGCAAAAAAACTAATCCACCTCCATGTCTTCAGCGGTTTTTTTATATTCAGGTTTTAGTTCATAAGTTCCTTGATTTGCACCCCTTTTGTTGTAATTGCCAAGATCCGTAAGTATCTCCTTTATAAATTGCTGTTGCAAAGATCAAAACATATGTAGGAAATATTAATACACAAAATTTAAAAGTAGAACAAAATACTGTAAAACAAGATATTCAAAAAATACAATAAAAGAGATAAAAATGTGTAACAAATGCCACATTTTCCTGGGGAAATCATAAAGAAATTAAGCGTTCACTGAGCTCTAAATGCCAATGAGAAGTATCTGGTTATCTATGATTTTGATTTAAAATTTTGGGGAGTAATCTTGATGACAAGCTTAGACCAATGTAACATTTTCCTACTCACAATTTCACAAAACAAAAGCATTAGAGGCAATCTTATTTTTCATGATTGACACTTTGAATGAAAGCTAAAAACTTCAACACAAACAAGAGTTTGTTATCACAATCCAACTGGAAATTGCATGAGTAGATGTCACCTGAGGCTGATCTGTTTCTGTTACAAGTTGTTTCATTGTCCAGTTAGATTGCCGCTCAAATAGCTTGAATAGAATGTTCTCCAGCTCATTTCGGTCCATTCTAGTTCTTTTCATTTCTTGGGTTTTAATTGTTGCAGCAGCACCCTTTCTATCCTGAACTCATGTGACAACAACAACAGCACAAGTAAGTCTGCTAAACTAGGGGTATAAGAGTACCATTAAGCTTGCATTGGCCTTTCTGGTTACACATACAAGTTCCATCCAACAGGCATGACTCAAATTGCAACAAAAGCAACTTGTGCTGATGTCCTTGAAGGGTAAATTTGAGAAATACTGAACAAAGTTCTTAAGTTCATACCTTTGAATTAAACGATGAAAAATCCATCATCCCTTGCATTGGATTGTAGCCTCCTCCACGGTCACTGTCTATCATCTTAAGTAGAAAAAGCAGGAAAAGGGGATTTCAATAGCTCGATTACATGGCAAAGTACTTATTCTACAATTTCCTGGGTTGCTGTAATAAAAATCCACATTGCAAGTTTGCTTCAATTAAAAGTAACAAAGAAAAAAACCTACGCACCTGAATTTGTCTGGTCTTGGTGTTAGATTTGTTTGTTCTCTCACGACACAACCTGTGATAGTCTTCAATATTTTGATTGTGGGGCTTCATGTCAAACTTGTGTTCAACTTTCCCATCAATAGCTACCTTTCCTGTTAATGCATCTACTGATTTGTTGATTTACTATATGGAACTTCAATTGGCATCATTGCTTACTATTTACACAATGTGAACAAAAATTGCACACCATTTAATCCATTTCTAGCTGTGAAAACATGATATCCATAAGCCTCAGAACAGTTTAGCTTGACAATTGCAAGTAGACCAATATGACAAGGAACATGAAATTGATAATCAGTTTTTACTTTAAAAAGATTGTATTCATATAGAATTTTGGTCTTTGAATTTTATACATCACTATTTAGGACTTAAAACACATGAATCAGAGTACACATTAAATACAAGAACCATAGTTTGAAAACTGGGACCAGACATAAACTTGAAAATAAAAAATTATATATATACACAAAATAAACTTAAATAATGCATTAGACAAATAAAAGTAGAGAAAAATGGAATGCCGTGACAAGCAAATGCAATTGGCAGCTACTCCTAGTTATTAGTTATGCAATTTGAAGTAATTGCATAACTGCTTAGGTTGATTTTGTAAAAAACTATATCGTAGTTGAAATTTTGTCATCTATCAGCATCTAGTTATTATTTATGCAATGTGAAGTAATGCTTTGAGTTTGAAAGATGTGCAATGCAATGTAATCAGCGATATGAATATAAACTACAAAAATCTATTTTCTACAATTCATTAGTTAAACTCTTTATTTTATTTGCTCTCTATATCTCTATGCTATGGAAATGCCTTTCAATTTCAAACAAAAAGTTTTTATCTCTTGTTCTACAATTTTTTACGTTTTTTTTAAATCCGATTTTTTCCCAATTTTTTCAAAAATTCTTATGATTTTGGTTTGCGGATTTTTTCCCCAAAAGATTTTTGCTGCTATGCCAGAAACCATTTCCACTAAAATTCTAGTTGTAGAAGTTAACATATGCCTTCAACTATCAAGGGATAAAGAAATAAAATTTCCTAGAGTATTTCTTATACTCCTCAATGTCGATGGGAGCTAAAAATGGAGAGGAAGATTTGAGATTCTCACCCAGACCAGAGATACATTGAAAGATTTTGAGAACAAGTTAAACCCAAGATATTGTGGCTTCATGTATAGAGACACCGTATCCCAAAACCTTCGGTCATTTCATAATATCCTACACCTTTCCTCTAAAGAATCATAGGCAATCACAAAGAATCCTTGAGCAAATGGGTAAATCACCACTAAAACTTCTAAGAATGGTCGCCATGTGTCTATTGTCTATTTGTTTAGGAAAATCTGCATACCAATGCCATTTCCCTATAATATTCAAACTCTTCAACCACCTCTTCTACTAGCTCCAAAACCAACATCTACTCTACTACTTTCACCCTACTTTCCCCCTATCTTTTCTTTAAAGCCAGATACGATGCTATGCCCTTAACTTATAGTGTGCATAGGGATATGTGTAATCAGCGTGTAGTTAGCATAACTCTTAATCATGTTATATGATCCATAGTTAAAAAGGTCACAAAGTACAAGCAAAACTCGCAAGCCAAAAGCCTTGATGAGTTACTTGAAAATTTGCTGGCAATTTTTTATAAAAACTAGCAAGTTTTCATCAAAAACTAGTTTGAATGAGTATAACTTCATTTTTCACCTAATGTTAAAAAAATTACATGATTTTTGAAATATTTTAATAAGCAAAAAAGTGCCACAAACACCTAATTTCACCCTCAAGTGATAATTTTTTTAAATGGCATGTGTCATTAAGGTTTGCGTGGTTTCAAAGGCTTGTTGCCCCCAGACTCCCACGAGGGGTGCTACCCCTCTATCCCACTGGGGGCATTGACCCTCAACCCCATTGGGTCTCCACTCAAAAATCCCCACTAGTTATTGGAACCTCTTATCACATAAAAACTTGATCATAATGAGGGGGTGACATGGAATTGGGATACAACTCTTGAGTGTGCTGGCTTAGATGTTATTACCACACAACTTACCAAAAATCTCTTTATATGAGGTAAATTCTACATATGACATGGCTAGTGGAAGTGGCATTGTAACTCATTTAGAGGTTGAACTCATTTTCTGGTATATGATATGTATTAAACAGGGATACTCGGGGACGCGTCCCTCCCCCAAAATCCCCCGTCCCGGGTACTGGGGGACGGCAAGGGGATGGCAGGGGACCGTCCCCCTTTTTGCAAAATTTTTAGGAAACGTCCCTGAAATGGGGGGACGGCAAGGGGACGGCTTACCAGTCCCGGGGATGACCAGGGGACTTGGGGACGGCCAAGGTACAGGGGACAAGGACGGCCAGGGGACTTGGGGACGGCCAGGGGACGGCTAGGGGACTTGGGGACGGCCAGAGGACTTCTAGGAGTCCCCTGGCTGTCCTCAGGACAGTTAGCCATCCTAGAAGTCCCCTGGCCGTCCCTAGGATGGTCAATCGTGCCCCGCATCAAAGCATGGTCAAAACAAAACATAAAACACATTTTCATAGCAAGGGAGTGTGAACTTAATTATGTCCACCCATTAAATAAATTGGTGCCACTGCTTGTTGCCTTGAAATTTTGGATAAGTGTAACTGATACAATTATTCAAGAATCAATATTGGTTTATGTACTAAGGTGCCAAGATGAATTCCAATGAATAACCCAACACTCGATGCTTGTTCTCAATGCTACCGTGCCTCACAAATAAGTCTCACAGGTCTTACTCTATTGTGAAGATGATACATAGCGGCCTTGGGACATCTAATCATGCAAAACAATAACATGGTAACTATGCAGATTATTTGCCTAATGCAACTCACTATCATTCTCAGAAGGCTGCACTCCCTTGTTCCAGTTATCAATAAACAAAAAAATTATCATCAAAGTATCTGTTTTCTTAGTTCAAAATCAAGCTTTCGATTGAATAAATTCTAACTTATTCATTAAGATCAATGCATACCCAATAAACCATATCAACTTGAACACAAATGTTATATGTGAATGTTCTATAATGTATATTATGCATGCCTTATCCATGTTATCTATTGAACATTTAAAATTTCCCTATATTTTTAAAATTTTCCCTATATTTTTATATAGCCGTCCCTTGCCGTCCCCGTCCCGGAAACTTGGGGTAACCTTGGTATTAAACTCTAATTTTGATTTATATACGATAGAAATCACTAATATGTTCTACAAATTTAGTATTATGTGTCTTTGAAGACTATAAAAAATTATGTATTTTGAAATGTTCGATAAAATTGCCAAGTTATTGCCGAGTCCTAAGGTTTTAAAATTTTTGGGCCTGTCAAGTAATTGTCAAGTACATGTTTTACAACTACGATATGATCATTAGTATAGTCTTATATAAGTAGCTAAGTCAACATGGGTGGCATCCATGGCATATGTATGGTATATGTAGGAGGTAGTAGTTAGTCATTAGGATCATATTGTGAATTGTGTTCTTAAAGGAGACTTTTTGAGGTTTGACTCCTTGAAGTGGCTTATCATTCTCAAATATTATCAAGTATTTGCAGCATATTTCCTACTATACTCTTCTCTTGTGCAAGTTATTTCATTATAGGTGGTATTAGAGCATGATCTTGGCATTTGAAAAGCAAGAAACACGGCAATTTTTCTCAATTTTGGAGGTAATCAATATAAAACAATCTTTTACTTTTTCAAAACTTATTCAACCACACACATGCAAGATCTAGCAATTAAGAACACAAGAACACACAATTTACATGGAACCCTTGCAAGAGAAAACTGCGAAAAAATATTGCTTATATATTGATCGTCTTTTTAGGCACCAACCCACTGGAGACACCAATCCCCACAACTGAGCACCAACTCAACAAGAGACACCAATCTTTTCTAATGAAAGGCACCACCCTCTTGATTTCCTTAGTTAGGAGGCACCAATCTCCAAACAAACAAAATGATAAATATTTGAAACTTCTTCTTGGATCAGCTCTAATTCACCTTCACAAATCTGCTCAAAATATCTGCTATAAATCAGCCTCTAAATCTGCTATAATCTCCTCTTCAATCTACTATAACTCTTTCATATTCTTCACATAAATCTGCTCTTATTCTTCCTCAAAAATTGCTTTTAAAATCAGAAAGATATTCTATTTATTGCTTGCTTTCAAAACATCTTTGCGACCACATCTGATAGCTTCTACAAAGGGGGCGACTCATGGTAAAGATATGTCTTTTTCTAACGGATGGAACTCCTTATTTTAAATGCGCCTCTTCAACTCTACCTTGGGCACTCCAATAAGGGTCGACCCCTATATAAAAATTAATTTATTTTATTTTTAAACACTCCAAAGAGGGCACCACACTACGCAAGGTTGGCCCATACATAAAAAATATTTTATTTATTTTAATTGCAAATTCAAGAGGGGTGCCAAGTAGGAGGGAGTTAACCAGCAATAAAAATAATTAATGGTTGCCTTGTGAGGTTAAAAACGGTCTTGGAATGGGTGCAATTTCTTCTATCTTCATCGTGACATGATATTAATGTAACTTTTCCATCATACACCTTTGACATCAATGACAAACTATCCATGCCCCTTTGACATCAACGACAATATTTCGAACAATCTTCCCCTTTGTCATTGGTGGCAACACAAACATAATTCTCTCCTTTTGCATTGTTCCCCCTTTTTGTATCTCTCCCTCTTTCACATCAATGGCAAAGGGAAACTTAGTGTTTTCATAAAGAAAACTCCCACTATCTATAATACTTCCTCTTGACATCACGACATCATTCTTTTCTTTTCCTATAACTCTTCCTTCTTGTAACTCTCCCTCTATGACATCAATAGCAACGAGATGCTTTATTACCTTCATATAGAATATGCATTAGCTGATCTATCTTTGAATTGCCTTCTCCACGGAGCTGAAAGATATTGTATTGTTTCTCTACTTCTCCACCTTTGACATCAATGGCAAAAAGGATGTTGATCCATCTTTGACCTTTCTTCTCCATGGGGCTGAAAGATAATGCAATGGTAAGCTACCCCTGAAATCATGCTTCTCCTTACGAACTTAGTGATACTTTTGTGCAAGGAGCACAAGCACAAAATTTTATTTCTCTTGCTCTTGTTTCCTCTCCCAAAACCACTTCTACAAAAGCATGCTATATGACCATAATTGTTGCACTTATAACATATAACATTGTAATCCACAAGAGGTGCAAAAGAGTGGAAGTTTATGTTCATGAATGCATGACTTTTGTTCTTGTTCCATGCAAGGTTGGTTTTTGTATATGCTCCAATCCATTGCTTTATGCGTAAATTTATTTCGTGCATGCATTCTACAAACTATTGTTTTATGACCAAATTGATTGCACAAAAAGCAATAACCTAAGGAGTGATAGAACTTGGGCATATGAGCTTGCCTTGGTGGAAGGGGCTTCCTGACTATGTCATTCTTAGCTTCTAGAGGCATGATTGGCTTTTGGGTCTCCATTTTGCTGATTTCACCTTTGATGAGACTTTTAAGGACATCAACATACTTCTTCTATTCATTTAGTTTCTTTGATGATTGAATTGTTTTAGAACTTTGGCCTTCTTCATAGCCAATACCAATCCTATTGAACATAGGCTTTTGAGATTTGATGATGTCATCCAATATTTTTGAACTCTTCTCCTTTTTCAAGTTCCTATTTAATTGAGTCATTATTTTCTCCAATTGCTTTATTAGGTAAACAATATCATATTCCAACTTCTCGCAATTTTCTTCCTTTTTCCTCAATTGGTTTCTCACCTCCTCAATCCTTTTTGCTTCTTCTACTTGAACTTTCAAATCTATGATCAACTTCTCTGATTCTTCAAGACTTTGTGATAGTTTTTCTTTGGCTTCACTATCCTCTTGAATCTATAATCCCTATTTCGTGTTCCTTCTTCTAAGCTTCTTGATTTCACTTAGGGCAGAAATAAGTTCTTCGAGATCCACATCTCCTTCGTCTTCAAAATTTTCCTCTTCTAAATCTTTCTTCTTTTCGTTTGTCTTCATCACCCTTTGCTTCCATCGCCATGAAGAGTATTTCTTCTCAATCACTGTTAAAGATTTCTTCGTCGCTTTCCTTTGATGAGTTATTATCTTCCTTGGAATAAAGACTCTTCTTGTACTTCTGAAATTTTTTCTTCTCAAGTTGACCTTCTATATAACCCTTCTTATATTGTTGATATCTTCTTCCTTTCTTCATGTTATAATCCTCTACATCATCACTGCTTTTAGTCTTAACCTAGAGACACTTAGAGGCAAAATGACCTATTCTACCACAATTAAAACATTTAAATGGTAACTTACCTTGGTACATCCCAAATCCTTTCTTGAGCTTTCTCATGAAGTGGGCTTCTTCATCCATTTCATTATTTGAGCTATCACTTGGTTCATGCTCTTTATTCTTTTCCTTCTTTGTTGCCTCCTTTTTAGATGGTTTTTCTTCAATCCTCAATTCACAAGCAATAAGAATCCCATGCAACTCATCCTTTGTTAGTTTGTCTAGATCTCTCATTTCTTCAATTGCCGAAACCTTGGAATCAAATCTTAGAGGTAAAGACTTTAATACCTCTTGCACAATCACGACTTCTTCAACTGTTTCACCAAACCTCTTATTGTGTTCACAATCTCATCAACATGAAGCAAATAGGAGGCTATGTTTTCTTGTTCTTTCATCTCAAGGCTTTCAAATTATCCCCTATGGGTTCAAAGCTTTGCCTTCTTTACTTTACCATCTCCTTCATAGATGTTCTTCAGCTTATCCTAGATCTCCTCAACTAATTTGCAATGCATTACTTTTACAAACTCTTATTCGAATAAAAAACAAGATCGAATTCATGGCTTTCACATTGTTTTCACTTTCCCTCTTTCTTGCCTTGTCCATTTGGAGGAGTCGTAGGACTTGTATAGCCATTGACCATCGATTGCCAAATATCAAACCTTAGAGCACTCAAATAGGTTTTCATCCTTATGCTCCAAAAGGCATGGTTTGTTCCATTGAACAATAGTGCCTTGTTTGATGAGAATCCATATCCTTCTTGTTGAGCACACGCTTATATTGAGAGGGGGTGCGGGAGGGGTGGGCAGGGTTGAATCAATACAAGACAATCTTTTTACTTCTTCAATACCTAACAATCATAGCAATATAAATCACACAAGATCTAACAATTATGCATTACAAGAACACACGATTTACGTGGAAACCCTTACGGGAGAAAACCGCGGCAAAATATTGCTTATATAATACTTACAATCTTTGTAGGCACCTACCTATTGGAGACCCCAATCCCCACTTTCAAGATTTGTAGACACCAATCTACACAACTGAGCACTGACTCAACAAGAGACACCAATCTCTTTTGATAGGAGACACCAACCTATCCAATATGAGGCACCAACCTCAATCACAACAAAGTCTTTGTCTTTCTCAAAAACCACTTTAACAAATCTACTCAAATCTTCCTTGAAATCTAATGTAAATCACCTTTAAGGGTCTACTATAAATCTGCCTTAAATCTCTTGAAAGATCTGCTATAAATCTGCTTTAAATCACCTTCAAGATCTGCTATAATGTAATGTCCCCTTTTTCACGAGTGTTGGAGTTTAGAGGAATTAGCCTATTCCTAAACCTCGTAGGCTAAGGAGCATGCTTAGGGGGTCTTCTTCAAGCAGTTACCCAGTCAGTTGTTGGTTTCTACTCATTGATTTTAGAGTTAATCGGAGGTTTCTTATGATTTCTTGGATGTTGGATAACACACTGTTTGATAACACATCGTGTTAGAAAACATATCGTTGGATAACATATTTGCACTTTATGAGTTATATTTTATATTATTATAATAAAGTGTAAATATAATATAATATTTTTGGAAGCTTCTAGATTGTGGGCTGACCTCTTGGTGAAAAAGAATAAATAGGTGAGGCCAACCATTGTTTCATCATCCAGGAATTGTTATTTGATTTGAAGAACTTGTTTGGTGAAGAAGCCAGCTAGGGTTGCTGCCATTTCCAGCCATTGGGAACGAAAACTCTCATTGGTTATGCAATTTTGAGGGTGTGAAATATCATCTGAATTATTGCAGCAGATTGGAGTTACTTCGAACTTCTCATTGCACCAAATTTGTGGCCAAGGGCCACTTCTTGTGAAGAGTTCAATTTGGAGTTGGAGATAGCTTTGCATTTCAGTTGTAGAATTCATTAGAGTTTTGCAGTTGCAGATCGGAGAATAAACAAAGATGAAATATTCCCCCTTAATTTTTTCCCCAAAATTAACACACAAATCAGCAACCAAACACTGATTAGCGTTAGCCCCAAATGCAAATCAGCAAAGAAGATAACTCTAACCAAGAATGTTCACCAAGATCCCAATGTGGGCGAGGTGATAGCATATGGTCAGAGGATCGTTAGGCATAAATAGAGCTAAAAGTACAATTCATCTATTGATGCAAGCATCCACAAGTGGTGGGAATACTCCACTTATTCAGTGGGTGAGTTTACAACAATTATTAGGCGGCAAGCCAGCCCTTAAATCCACTCTTCCACTTATTAACGTGGGGGCAATACTGTCCACACAACCACTTATAACGTGGGGGGAAATTACAAACAAGAAAGATGTTTATTCTAAAACTCAACCACTCAATTGTGGGAGTGTAAAACTAATATAAAATTGCAGCAAATAAAGGAAGAGCCGTTAGTACTACTAACTAGCTTTACAAAGAATAAGAATAGTTGCAAATAGAATAGATAAGCTTCCAAAAACATTAAACAGTTAGAGTATCAATTCCTCTAACATTTACAATGATATAAGATAAAGAATTGAAGCTCAAACCAACAAGTACAATTATTTAATAAGTCTGATATAGAAACAAAGTTAACAAAAAATCAGACCAGCAATGTCAAACCTCATAGAAATGGACGTAATTTCTCTGAATCAGCTCGGAATGCTCCCAAACCACAGCCAAATGACAGCTAGGCGCTAGGCGCCCAAACACCAAGGAGAAATCGAACCAAAAACAGCAACAACAGTAGGCACGATTCCCAAGGTAGTAAGCATGAAAGGTACGACCCTCTTGAAGTTGACCTTCTCTAGAAAAATCAGCAGTCAGAAATAAAATCCCAAACTTTGCAGAAAGGGTCGCCCCACACAGACATACATCTTGGACGAATACCCAAAATGATATAAAAATTAGTGGCGAAGCTATGAGTATAAATTTGCTTCAGCCAATTACAACAGCAGTACAAACAGATTATAAATCAGCAATTTGCTTGTAAATAAAATCACCATTGAGCACTATCCACACTCCTGAATGAAGTATGGTCTTCAGAAATCTTCCTAGGAAGCAATAATTGTAGGCCCGAAGAAAGAATGATTTGCTAAGCTTCCCCTTAGCCAGGTTCTGGATTCATTCCAGCCGTGTAACTTTGCTCTTCAAAAATATGCATAATCAGCTCATCATAAAACATCAATATATAGACTTCAGTTGGCAAATGAAGCAACAAGAGACTCTTCAAATTCCAAGAAGCTGAATCACTTAAAATTCCAAAAGGGACGCCACTTTTTTGCATTTTACTTTTTGAAATAATAAAATATTAATCAACCTCTTTTAGGCGTTCAACTTAAATATGCAGCAATAAAGCATTTAATAAATCATTAAATGCACAATTGACCCCTTAATGGCCCCTCTTTAAAACAACATGAAGTGATCATTCCTAGGCGTGGGGGTACAATTGAGAAACATAAAAATGACTAAGTATAAAACTTAATCCATGGAGATAACCAAACCACACTGAAACTAAAGAAGGACAAAATGACCTGAGCTGAACAGATGCCGATGCCACTGCCACAAATTGACTTACTAAAAATAGCCAATTGCTATAAATAGTAAATCCACAACAAAACTCACAGAAATTTGAACTGAGCTGGAAGCAGGACTTACTAAAAATGGAAACCCTAGATTTTGCACATCTGAGTAGCCTATAGATTTCCGGAAATAGGCTATCAGTCCACAAAGAGATCATTACTAAAAAGGGGACATTACAAAAGATCTGGTATTAAATTTACTGTCATCATTTTCAGTTTCTTGGAGCCACTTCATGAAGGCTTCTTCTTGCATCAATTTAGCTTGTTACTTGGAGTGCTCCTCTCAAGAAGGTTAGATGAATATTCTTGATGCTGTTGGAGGTTATTTGAAGGCAGAAATTAATTATGTTTTATCAACAATCAGTCAAAATAGGGACGGCTCCATGTAAGAGACCAGGTGTCTCTCAACCCGACCACTGGCTGATAATGCTGAGTTTTTTGTATTTTGATTTTTTGGTGGTTTTTGCAATAGAAGACAAATTGCAATTTTGCAAAGAGATGTTTGGAAAAAATAATATAAAATACCAGATGCTTAAAAACTACAGAATACAGATTAGATCTAGATGGTAGATGATATATTAATCTTCCCGAATGATTACAACTGCGATATTCAAACATTCAAACAAAAAGGCAAGCTATTTATTGAGAACCTGAATAAGCTTGCAAGCGCCAGAAAAGAACCCTGAGATGGTACGGCTGAAAGAGAATATGCAATCTCCCACCTCGAAATTGTTGCAGATGCTCCAGAAACCCTAGGCGTCCAACTTGAAGAAGTCAAAAGATGAAAAAGCAAGGCAATTTGATCTAGAGAAGTACGGCCTTTGCTGCAGCAAAAGTAAGGCCTGTACCAGCAAAAAAGGAATTTGTACTTTCTTGGGAAGTGTGCCAAAAGATCACAAGATAGTCGCCACTGAATATGAACCCCTTCTAGAGAAGTTCGACCCAAAAACTTGATGAAAAATCTTCACAATAAGCTCTGTATGACTTTTCAATGAAGCCACTCTGTTGACAAGCTTAAACTGGTATTGCACAGTCTCAGTCTGTCTGATTCTGAAGAGGGAACGTTCTTCAAAACCCGTTGATCTGCAGAAACCCTTGTTTCTCAGACCCTAGTGCTCTCAGAGAGAAATCAAGACAAATTAGAATAATCAACATAATGAGTTTGATTTGCCTTGAGGAAATATATAACTTCTCTCAAAAAGTCGACCCCTTTACAAAAATCAGCTCATTTGCATTTAATATCATATAATAATTCGCCCTTTTGAAATACTTAGGCCAAATCATTAATAAATGGCGTCCCTTTTTATTAATGAGTATTAAACTCATTAAATATTAAAATTTCCCCTTCATTATAAAGTATTAAAATACTTTATAATTCGCCATTTTAATAATAACTTTAATATTTCATTAAAATGACTTTATATTATAAAATCAAATTAATAATCTCTTAAATTATTATTAAATGCTCTAATAATCCATGTTTTCTCATCAAATTATCAAACCGGGTCGAAACTGAGCTGACCAATTGAATCAGGTGCCCTACCAAAAATAGCAACTCTTACCTGCCTGACTTACTATAAATAGTAAGTACCTCTAAATCACTCTGTAAGTGTCCGCAAAGGCCCAAACCTGAATCAACTGCTAGAGTGATGTTCCCAAACGCTGGATAACTGCCTCAAGTGATCCTCTAAACACTTCTGCTAGTCTACGAGGATCTGAATGATAGGCTAACCTCTAAAATAACTGCACTGCCTAGGAAGGGGACATTACACTCCATCATTGGTCCAATTTGGCTTGGAGAAGGCTCAATTTTCTATATACAAGGCTGCCCTTGCTTCATCAATTTCGAGGGCTTCATTTGCACCAGGTCCTTTCATGTTTCAAGTGTAGTTTTGCATAATCATTTCAGTCATATGAGTCGCTGCTATTGTGCAGCTGTAGATGCATATTTATATCAGCATTTTGATAGCACTTTGATCATGTTGTAATGCCAAGAGTCTTGGCCACTTGCTTCAGCATTGTAATAGATTATGCATCATAATAGAGGAGCTATAAGTTGCAGATTATATATTGGTTGTATTGAACAAGTTGGCACCTTTCATAATCAGCTTATTAGTTTGTACGCCAAGTGTTTGTAAAAATGTTCTTGGCTGTAGGTATGCATTTCTTCGTTAGAAACTCATGTATTTGCATTTGAAAAGAGTAAAAGTAAGTGCATTTCATTCTCAGCTCATTGTTAGATCATTTGGCATTCATTTATAAGCATTTGCATCATCAACTTTCAGTCAAAGGGCAAACTGAAATATTATATCAGTCATATGTTCCTTGTATGCAAAGTGTTTGACGAATTTCCAAGGCCAAAAATCAGAAGTTTTTCAATCAGATTTAAGCAGGGTCATTACATATAAATCTACCTTAAATCACTTGAAAGCTCTGCTATAAATCTGCCTTAGATCTGCTCTTAAGTCTGCTTTAGATAGGAAAGATATTCATTAAGTGGTTGCTTCTTACTCTAACTTAACTTCTTTTATACCCCATCAAATACCTCTTCACCCAAGAGATGTGACTCTCCCAAAGAGGTCGGCCAAACTTTAAATATAAATATTTTATTTTAAATATTAAATCCCCAATGTGGGGCGCCTCTATGAGGGGAGTTGACCTCATCCAAAAAATAAATCAATTGCAATTTTTAAGACATTAAATGGGGACGGCAAGAACCAAGGGTCGGCCCTAAATAAATTTATTTATTTAAATTCAATTTAAACTTTAATTTGCTTCAGCAGAAAACCTTCAGCAGTCCACAATTTGCTTCAGCAGATTTCCTTTGACATACATATCCTTTAACATCAATGATAAACTATCTTGTTCATGCCCCTTTGACATCAATGACAATATTTCCAACAATCTCCCCCTTTGTCATTGATGGCACAAGAACATAATCCTCTCCTTTTGCATTGCTCCCCATTTTTGTATCTCTCCCCCTTCAACATCAATGACAAAGGGAAACTTAGTACTTTCACAAAAAAAACTCCCCCTTTTTGTAATACTTCTTGACATCAAGAATATTGTTCTTCCTTTTCTTATAACTCTTCCTTGTTGTAACTCTCCCTCTTTGACATCAATATGAACGAGATGCTTTATTACCTTCATATAGAATATGCATTAGTTGATCTATCTTTGAATTGTCTTCTCTACGAAGCTGAAAGATATTGCATTGATTAGCTCCCCCTAAGTTCGTACTCTCCTTATGAACTTAGTGATACTTCTTGTGCATGAGGCACAAGCATAGATTCTTCTTTTTTCTGTTCTTTCTCGTGTTTCTTTTTCCATACTTTTGTATTTTCCTCCTATTTGGCCATTGTATCCACCTTGTTTTGTCTAGGAGGTACAATACTACTTTTGCAAAATCGTGCTATATGCCCAAAGTTGTTGCACTTATAAAATATGACATTGTAATATACTAAAGGAGCACATCAATTGTAGTTCCTACTTGAGAACCTAAAATCATTCCTTGCACAAACCCTACAATCCATTGCTTTATGACCAAAATGATTGCATGAAAAACAATAACCATAAAAAGAGTATTGGAACCTAGTCATCGATGCATGTCTTGAAGGGAATGATCCTCTGTAGTCACCCTTGTTGTCCTTGTGAGGGATATTAACTTCTTCCTTCTTAGTGCTCTCACTATTGATGAATCTTTTAATAACATCAGCATAGCCTCTTGGCTTTTCTCCATTTATCTTCTTTGGGGATTGTGTGGTTTTTGAGTTTTTCCCTTCTTCATAACCAATATCACTCTTATTGTAAGTTGGCCTTTGGGAAATGAGAATATTATCTAATATTTTTGTACTCTTCTCATTCTTTTTCTCAAAGAAACAATCAGACTCTAGCCTCTCACAATTTTCTTCTTTTTCTTTCAATTGCATTCACACCTCTTCCTCTATTTTCTTTGCCTCTTCAATTTGAACTTTCAGATCTATGATAATCTTCTCTGATTTTTCAAGATCTTGTGATATTTTTGCCTTACATTCTCATTCCTCTTCAATTTGTAATTTTTGCTTTGAATTCTTCTTTCTAAGCCTCTTAATCTCATCTAGGGCACAAATGAGTTCTCCTTCCAAATCAACTTCCACACCCATTTCATCATACTCTTTCTCTTCTAAATCCATCTCTTCCCTTTTTTGTCTTAACTTTCCGAAGCATTGTTACACCCCAAATTTGTTTTACAAATTACTTTTAACTTTATATGTTAAAAATGTGTTTTGATATCTGTGGGTGACTATATGTTATTTGACATTTTGGTGAAATTAAATGTAATGCAATGTGTTTCAATTTTAATGATTATCATTATGATTATTTAATCAAGATTATGATGATGTTGTGATTAATAATAGGCTAACTATTTAATTGGATTTCTAAGTGAAATGCAGGATCAAATTCTTACCCTTTAGAGGGAGACGGAGAGTATCACCGGAGACAAGAGTATAGACTTTCAAAATAAACAGGTTAATGCCAAATGAGTTGAACACACACTCACGTAGGTCCAACTAACCAGTTTGGGTGAGTACTCTAGTCCTATTGTTGAGTTAATTTTGTGTTTTGTCTAAATTTGGGTCGAGTCATAAGGATTGGATAAGCCTTGTCAAGTCTTTGGCCTAGTCTATTTCGATAAAAATAAAAAAGATATATAAGTATCGTTTTTGTCTCTTCATTTTATCAACTTTGTTATGTAAAGTTAAGTTGACTATTATCTAATAGTATTTAAATAAAATAAATATATATATATATATTCAAATATATAATCCAGCATATATATATTATATGACGTATAGTCTACCTCTCTTAACATCGTAAGAAAAACTATTGTACGGACAACAACCTCACTCATCGTATGACGTCATCTACGGACCATACAACATTACCATCTCCTCAATGTACAACATCTTTCGCTTATCGTATGGCGCTACCATCTCAACAATGTACGGCTTTGGAAAAACTCAGTGAAGTTTAACACTGTACAATAGACATTGATGGACTATACAACACCATTTCCATCCACCATATGGCATACATTGCAGCCCTACATCGTATGACAAATATTGAAGTCATACATCATACGGTGTAGTTGGCCAAAAGTTAATGGAATATGTTTTAGTCAGCTAGGAAATAAATAAACAAATAGTTATTGTAGAGGAGGAGATTTGCTACCCTCAAGTCTCAAGACAAGAAGAATCTACAAGGAGCAAAAGGTTCTCAATTATCTCAAGGAATAAAGCTTAGGTGACGAGATAAAATGATGAGAGTTCCAAAAACAAAAAGAATAGGTCATAGAGGTCTTCTGGACAGATTGACAAGCTCTCGACCAAGAACAATAGCGCGACGAGCTGACGTCTCGTATGGACCAAAAATCGAGACTAACACAAAAAACAACTTAAGTGGCTACTAACAATCCTGATTACTAGGAACTCTTGAAATGCGGGAAAACAACTGAAATTGACAGAAAATAAAGTAAAGCAAACTAAATGGAATGTAGATGATATAATGAAGTGAAAGAAAGCACTCACAACAAACCAAGCAATGAAGCCTCTAGGAAAGAAATATCTTCAACACCTGCACACGTAAGACCAAGAAAAAATGTTGGGGCTGTTTAGGGGCTTGCCTTAGTCAAACCCCCTTGTTTTGGTGTTTCCATGTCATGTCCCCTTCTAATTGACATCTCTCCGAGCACAGGATTAGCCTATTATGCGACCCTCGTAGGCTGATAGATTGGATAGAGAGTCTTGATGGAGCTTGGCTCAGCTTCAGTAGTCAGTAACTGATCAGTTGGCTTTCGTTCGGGCTCATTCGGACACTTCTAGCCTGAGTTGCTATTTTTAGCAGTATCTGGCACTCAGCGTGGGACCCCTGCTATTTTTAGCAGTATGGATTGATAGCGTTCAGAATCACTTCCTTAGTCGTCAGCTTCAGACGGTTCGTGCATCGGGTGAATATTGAGAGAAATATTAATATTTAATTGAATTAATTAAATATTAATTAACTGGAGCATATAATATAAAGTTGTAATATTTTAATATTATGACTTAAGTGATTTGAGCTGAAGGGGTCGCCCATCATGGAAGGGGGCCATTTGACGATTATATTTTATTATTAAAATTTAATCGGAGACTATTGAGAAATTAAATAATAAAAGTCGAATTCTTTTAATGATTCCCTATCTTTAAGGAATTCGCACTTTTCATGAGTATAAGGCATTTGCTTGGAAATTCGAGCCATTATGAATATTGATTATTGAAAATTGTTGAAGTCTTCAACCAGAGCACGGAAGCCAAGGGTTTCAGTCTCAGAGCATTGGGGAACGAGCCATCTCTAGTGAGAGCGATTTAGAGGGTGTGAAATATCATCCGATTTATTGCCAGGCAGAGGGATTTCTTCATCCAGAAGAGATCATAGAACTTCACAGATCATTCTTTATCAGAGGTTTGTTCAGGGTTTTATCCAGAAGGCATATATTCATCAAGGCGCCTATTTTATTGAGAGTTGGGGTTTGAAGTGGAGGCCGTACTTATTTATTTGTTGCTGCTGCTACAGCCGTACCATTTGCAGCAGGCCGTACCTTTTAATAAAGCCATACTTTCTACTCTGTGAAAATCGCCTTCTCTTTTGGTCTTTCATCTTCACCAGATTGGGCGCAATTGTATCTGGGATCATCTGAGCCTGTTGGACGGAGGGAGAAACATCTATCCTGTGAAAGCCGTACCATTTTATGTGTTTCCAGCTTGCTGCTATTACCAGGTTCTTTCATTAAAATATTGCTATTTCCTTATTGCATGTTACCAGATCTTTATTGTATTGAGTCCATATGATCAATAAATGATTCGCCTTCAATAGATATTATATTTCCACCAATATTGGCAGTATAGCATTTTATTTGAATTTATTATCAATTTCTATCAAGATCGCATTCTTTCATTATTCATGCAAAAAACCCAAAAAACAGTCAAAAAACCAAAAACCTTCAAAAACCATAAAAACAGTCAGATTCAGAGGAAACAAGGGAAACTAGGGTTTCTACAGTGGTATCAGAGCTAAATCCTGCCATCCTGAGGGTTTAGCAGTCTTATGCAGCCAGAACAGATTGGGTCTCACAGGTATTACACACGCAAACGAGCCTTGATTGACAGGCAACAGGGTTCGATCCGTCAGCCGGAAAACATGGCTGACAGAACAGATGTTCCTAGAAATGAAATTCCTCAAAACCCTAGAGATCAGGATGATGCAGAGGTTTTACATGCACTCAAAGACTTGCGAGCAGGTCAACGACAGTCTAATGATGTATTACAGCAGTTGACGGTAGCACTTCAGAGATTGGGTACTCCGAGGAGACAGTCACCACATCGTGACGACGAGAGGAGTGAAGCAGGATCTCGCAGGGCACCTAGGACAGCCTCCCGGACAGCAGATAGGCCCACTAGGCCTACTTTTGTGAGACAGGAGCCTGATGAGGCTATCGCAAGTGAGGAGCAAGAGGAGTTGTTCGCTGATACACTTATGGCAGCGAATGAGGAGTGGGAGTTAGTACCACCAGATGTCAGAGAGAGGATTTCCTTTGACAGATTTGTTACACAGAGGCGAGAGCACCACAGAGGTCGACAGGATTGGAGACCTAGATACCAGAATCATGACCTGAAACATGCTACGAACAGGCTCAATCTAGCGATGTTCGATGGTAGTGGTAAGGTGACAGCTCAGGCATGGATTAGTAAGCTAGACACATTTCTCACATTATGCCCGATGGCTGAGAGAGATGCTATCAGATATGCGACACTGCATCTTGAGGGGGTAGCTTATGACTCGTGGCACCACAGTATGGTGACCTTACAGCATGACAGGATCACATCATATCAGGAGTTTGTGGACAGGATGGTGGAGCGGTTTGACAGGAAGGATCCAGAATCCTACTTTAGAGACTTGGCTCAGTTGAGACAGAGTGGCAGCTTGGAGTCTTATATTGGTGACTTTCAGAAGTTATCAGTTATGGTTCCGAACATTTCAGAGAGACGACTTGTGGTACTCTTCATGGAGGGTTTGACAGAACCATTGAGGGGTTGGATCAAAGCCTTTGATCCTCCTTCATTACAGGAAGCGATGAAGAAGGCACGGAGTATGGAGTTGGCAGCACCTTCTAGTAGATTCAACTCCAGAGGTTCTTCATCTTTCAGGGACAATAAGGGTTTAACAGAAACAGAGAGAAGTCTGATTTTAACAAAGAAAAATCAGATTTTAAAAACGATTCAAAGGGTAAATCAGCAGCACCACCTTTGGATCGTGAGGCCCTTAACGATCTACGCAGGAAGAAGCTTTGCTTCTACTGCAAAGGTCCCTATGACGCCAATCACGATTGTCCTTTGAGGCCTAAGGGCAAGGCAAATCGAGTGATGTGGGCATACTATGAGGATTCGGAATCAGAAAATTCCGAACAGCAGGAGAGTTCTGAGGATTCAGAGTCAAAGGCTTCAGAGCCTAAGGCAGAGACAGAGTCAGAACTTTAGATACAGGAGGCACGCCTATCTAGCATTCAGCAGGAGGGCTCATTCAGGATTCGTGGAGTGTTGGCAGGACAGAGGGTCATTACCCTTCTTGATACAGGAGCCACACACAATTTCATAGATGCTAGATTTGTTGAGAAACGCGGACTCATCACTGAGGAGTTCGAGGGCATTAGGGTTAAGGTGGCCGACGGATACACTTTGAGGTGTGAACGCATGATTAAGGATCTCCCTTTACGCTTGAACAATTATGAGTTCAAGGCTGATTACTACGTAGTTAACATGGGAGACATTGATTTGGTCTTGGGCATGAAGTGGCTTCATTCACTTGAGGAAGTCACTCTTCGTCTCAAGGACATGGAGATCCGTTTTGATGTTGACGGGAAGACACATATTCTAAAAGCAATACGGGACAGCAACATCAAAACAATTTCTTTTCGTCGGATGGAGAGGCTCATGCGACACGACATGGTAGAGTGGGCTGCCGAGTGCACTGGCACTAGGACAGGCGGTATCATCCAAACATTGATGGTTGAGAGTCAAGCAGTAAAAGGTATTGATGATATTCCACGGGGGCCTCCCAGACGGGGGGCGTGAGCACGTAGAACTCGGGGAGGCGCTAAGCCGTTATGATAACTCTTCGACATCTGGGGTTGGATGGAGAAATTCGCCTTGGGTGCGACCAATACAGCAGTCATTAAAACACATGGTGAAGGATGGTTGACCATCAAGTCAGAGACGGATGGGAATGTGGACATGAAATCAGTTGCATGCTACTAAAATTGACAGTGGGTGCTCTGTGGATGAGGTCGTGGACATAGAAGCCTTCGATGTCATTGTGGGCACTTTGAGTTTTGTAGTGATGCCATTTGAACCACTAATACCGCTACTTTTCGATCCACGATGAGCGAGGTTTTCATTCATTCTTAGAGATTGTGTTCTTGATATCTTATTTGGGACATAGCGGAGCACTTAGCTCCATACGATGATGTTAGCGAGTATTTTGGAGAAGTCCTTGTCGCCAAAGAATCAAAGTATGATTTAGAATGACCCGAATTGTTATATTTGGGTCCCAGTATGATGGATGGTCTGGATCTGAGGAATCATGTTAAATCAATAAGCAAACCTGACACAGTTGAGAGGGTTTCTGGGTTTGTGTGGATTCTATCGCAGATTCGTGAATGGTTATTCACGAGATGCAGCCCCTATGACAGATTTATTGAAGAAGGGTGCATTTATTTGGATTCTTGAGGCACATGAATGTTTTATGAGATTTAAGGAGTTGATGACTACATGCCCTGTTTTGGCACTACCTGACTTTACGAAGCCTTTTGAGCTTCAGTGCGATGCATCAGGTGAGGGCATTGGTGCGGTGCTTATGCAGGACAAGCACCCGATTGTGTATGAGAGTCGTAAGCTCAAAGGGCCAGAGAGACTTTATAGCATATATGATAAGGAGATGCTCGCTATCATGCATGCCTTAGCAAAATTCAGGCAGTATCTTGTTGGCAGCAAATTTTGCATCAAAACTGACCATAATAGTTTGAGACACTTCTTGGGGCAGTGAGATCTCAATGACCGTCAGCAGAAGTGGGTCAGTAAATTGCAGGCATATGACTTTGATATCTCGTATATCAAAGGTATACACAAAACGTAGCTGATGCTCTTTCCTTGAGCCATGTTGAGGCTCTACTCAGGTTTCTGTCTACGGAGGTTGGAGGCATGTGATTTGGCGAGGAGTATGCCAAGGATACTTGACTTCCGACATTGTTGAAGGGGATCGATTGTGCAATTATACACTTGTGAATGACTTGATCATTTTACAAGAACGAGGATTGTTGAGTCGGTTCGAGAGGTGAAGAACATTATCATCTGAGCAACTCGCAGCGTGCCCTCTGCCGGGGACATCACAGATATTTTGAGGCCCTCGAATGATTCGGGAGATTCATGGAAAGGACTCAAGGCAAATGTTCTTCAATACGTGCGTGAGTGCCCTGTTTGTCAGCAGAACAAGCAGGAGAACACGTACCCGGCACGTTTATTGCAGCCACTTCCGATTCCTGACAGGAAGTGGGAATGCCTGTCGATGGACTTTATTACAGGCTTGCCTAAAGCCCAAGGGCATGATTGTATATATGTGGTTGTCGATCGGCTTACGAAGTATGCCCACTTCTTTCCGATCACCACACCACCCGCAATACGTTGTGAGAGGTCTTCTTTTAAGTGGTATTCCAGATTGGTTTGTATAGAGCATTGTGAAAGCACGTAGAGATGGTAGGTTGAGTCGCCACGGCGGGTATTCAGACTCTGTGGAACCGAGCTTACACCGAGCACCTGTTACCACCCTCAGATAGATGGGCAGACGGAGATAGTGAATAAGTGGGTGGAAGGATACCTCAGAAATTATATTGCGGGGCAGCAGAAGGCATGGGTCAAATGGATTCATTTGTGTGAGTATTGTTACAACACGACATTCCATATGACCATTCAGATGTCACCTTTTATGGCGTTGTACGGGTATGAGGCTCCGAGTTTTCTGGATCTGCTACTGAGTGACAGTAGAGTGCCGAGTGCTGGAGACTTGTTGCAGGAGAGTCAGGATACTATGAAGGCTCTCAAGGAGAATATCGCCAAGGCACAGAATCAGCAAAAGCAGTATGCGGATCAGAAAAGGACGGAGAGGCATTTTGAGGTGGGTGACATGGTTTACCTCATGCTGCAGCCCTACCGTCAGTCCACTCTTAGGAAGAGTGGGTCAGAGAAGCTTAAGCCACGGTATTACGGTCCTTTCAGGATCTGAGGCGAGTTGGAGGGTGACGCCTGAAGCTGTGAGGCTCGCGAAAAAGCGGTACTGTGTTTTCATATCACGCCTCAAGAAGGCGTTTAGGACGTGTGTGCGTCATGATTCTACCTCCTTGGATGATGAGGAAAGTTGATTTTATTTTTGGTCTATCACGGAGTCTGAAGGCGGCAGTTAGTAGGAAGACTGCATCGGGAATATCTAGTGAAATGGAGAGATTTTCTGTTGAGGATGCACCATGGAGGCGAGATATTACTGCGACATCCGAGTTGGGGTGCTTGAGGACAAGCAATTTCGAGGAGAAGCGAGACTATCATCCCCTTCTAGTTGACATCTCTCCGACACAGTTAGCTATTATCTCACGACCTCGTAGGGGCGTGGAATTAGATGGGGTCTTGATGGAGCTTGGCTCAGCAGTGGTCGATAAATCGGTTGGCTTCGTTGGGCTCATTCAAACACTTCTTTGAGTTATATTTTGTGAGTATCTAGCACTCGATGGGACGAGTGCTATTTTTTAGCAGTATGGATTGATCATGTGCAAAATCACTTCCTTATTCGTCAGCTTCAGACGGCTCGTGCATCGGGTGAATATTGAGAGAGATATTAATATTTAATTGAATTAATTAAATATTAATTAACTGGAGCATATAATATAAAGTTGTAATATTTTAATATTATGACTTAAGTGATTTGAGCTGAAGGGGTCGCCCATCATGGAAGGGGGCCATTTGACGATTATATTTTATTATTAAAATTTAATCGGAGACTATTGAGAAATTAAATAATAAAAGTCGAATTCTTTTAATGATTCCCTATCTTTAAGGAATTCGCACTTTTCATGAGTATAAGGCATTTGCTTGGAAATTCGAGCCATTATGAGTATTGATTATTGAAAATTGTTGAAGTCTTCAACCAGAGCACGGAAGCCAAGGGTTTCAGTCTCAGAGCATTGGGGAACGAGCCATCTCCAGTGAGAGCGATTCAGAGGGTGTGAAATATCATCCGATTTATTGCCAGGCAGAGGGATTTCTTCATCCAAAAGAGATCATAGAACTTCACAGATCATTCTTTATCAGAGGTTTGTTCAGGGTTTTATCCAGAAGGCATATATTCATCAAGGCGCCTATTTTATTGAGAGTTGGGGTTTGAAGTGGAGGCCGTATTTATTTATTTGTTGCTGCTGCTACAGCCGTACCATTTGCAGCAGGCCGTACCTTTTAATAAAGCCGTACTTTCTACTCTATGAAAATCGCCTTCTCTTTTGGTCTTTCATCTTCACCAGATTGGGCGTAGTTGTATCTGCGATCATTTGAGCCTGTTGGACGGAGGGAGAAACATCTATCCTGTGAAAGCCGTACCATTTTATGTGTTTCCAGCTTGCTGCTATTACCAGGTTCTTTCATTAAAATATTGCTATTTCCTTATTGCATGTTACCAGATCTTTATTGTATTGAGTCCATATGATCAATAAATGATTTGCCTTCAATAGATATTATATTTCCACCAATATTGGCAGTATAGCATTTTATTTGAATTTATTATCAATTTCTATCAAGATCGCATTCTTTCATTATTCATGCAAAAAACCCAAAAACAGTCAAAAAACCAAAAACCTTCAAAAACCATAAAAACAGTCAGATTCAGAGGAAACAAGGGAATCTAGGGTTTCTACATTCCACCTCCACGAACAGCCAAATAGACAGATAGATAGAAAGATAAATAAACAAGATAGCAAATGAATAAAAAAAGGATGCGATAAATCCCAAGATGCTCAAAGACGAAAGACAAATAGATATTACTTGCAAGGCTTGAGGAAGCCAAAGAGACAGAGAGAAAGAAAGAGAGAGTTGAGAGAGCCAAGAGCGTTGTAAAGAGTGTTGTAAAGCTTGAAACTATTGTAGCAAGCTATAGAGAGTTGTGCAAGCTTGAGAGAAAGAGAAAGAGAAAGAGAAAGAGAAAGAGAAGAGAGTAACCGAGATAGAGAATAGAGGTGAAAAAATAGATTTTAAAGAGACAAGGAGAGGGAAAAGAAGGTTCCCGAGCCGTTACAAAGCATCCTAAGGCGTTTCCACCAACAAAGGTAGGTGACAAGTGGCAAAACGCTCAGAAATGACCATTTGAACGATAAAATGTCGTGGGACGCTAGCTCGGCGTGCGGACGTCCATGTGGTGTGCTAGTGTCTAGACAAGTTAAACTAAAAAACGATGAGAGATAAAGAAAACACAAGGTTGACGCAAAGTTGACGCACAAAGGTAGCTGCTGAAAAGGGGTCTTAAGCATCCTGAGGGGGAAAAAGGCTAATGCAAGGGCTAAGATGAGCCTACACAAATACTAAGGGAGTGGACATGTAATGTCCCCTCCTAGCTAGACTTGAATATTTTAGTGGGATTAGCCTATCAGTCGACCCTCGTAGGCTAATGGGATTGGATAGAGGGTCCTTGTGGCATAAACTTGATCATTTGATGGTTTTATTCTTCTTCAGAGCTCAGAGAGGTTCAGGTTTGGCCTTTGCAGAGGATTCAGAGCTCAGTTCCTCACACTTACTATTTATAGTAAGTCATTCTGCCAGGGTTACTATTTATAGTAGGGCACCTGATTGAGATAGAATTATCAGTGTCGATCCCGGTTTTCAGTTGGATTGGAGAAATAAGGTGTTTTTCCTATGTTATAATGTTTAATTATTATTAAAGGTTATTTTAATAATGATTATTATTTTTAATGTTATATTTGCACTTTATATTAAGGGGTCATTGATACATTAAAAAGGGGGCCATTTCAATTAAATATTTGGACGCCAATTATAAAGGTCACATTCTAATATCTTCAAAGTGCAATGTTATAACATTTTAAATTAATTAAGAAGGCAAAAGGGGGTCGACCTCTTTGAGAAGAATATATAAGCAACCAGGAGAAAATCAAATTCATCTCTTTGGCATATTTGAAAACTCATTTTCATGATCTCTTTGGCATTTGGAGAACAGAGACAAGGGTTTCTGCAATTTCCTGAGCGTATCGGCATTGGAGAGCGTAGCTCCTTTAGTGTATTAGCAGTCTGAGACTATCAGTTGCAGTTGCTCTACAATTGGCTTCATCCAAGAGTCAAGTTTGTGCAGATTGGAGAAGTATTTCAAGGGTTACAGGCATAATCTTCATTGTGGGGGACGATTTTGACAAGGGATGCATTTTATGATCACCACACATATTTCAATGGGCCGTACCTCTTCCTCTACAGCCAGCCGTACTACTTTCAGCCATGGCGTGTTCTTCTCAAGGCAAAACACCTCTCTTCTTTGAGGCCTTTCATCTCCATTGGGGGCGACTATTACTAGGAGTTTTGACAGAGTTTTTTGGAGTGGAGAAAGCTCTCCTTGCAGCAGGTTGAACTTCTTATTACACTCAACCATTGCTGCCAGCAATATCAGAAAATTATATGTATTGGTCTCCTCTGTGTTCGGGTATGCATTTGAATGTAGACATCTTTGAAAACAATCAATAAATCGAATATTCCATTGTTGCAATTGTTTTCTTTCAGTATTTGTTATTTCCTAGTATTTTATTTCATGCTTGCCAATATCTTCAAAAAAATATACAGAAAAAGCATATATTCCGCAAAAACACAAAAAAATCACAAAACAATCAAAAACAAAACCAGCAGTCAGTTTCAGCAGTACAAAGTTTGCATTTGGAAGAACATAGGGTTCTTACAGGACACTAAAGTGGATACAAAAGTGTAGGTGAAATTGCAAGGTATGCAATTTTCGAGACTACAGTTATGTTTTGTATTTATGTGTTAGTCTCTGACGGTTGTAATGGTTGGTTGGTAGTTACTAATAGTTGGTATTCTTAACCAACATCGGTCTACTATTTAGAGGTACTTGTTGTTCATGGTCAAGGACCGCTATTATGATTTTCATGTATTTATTGCACATTAGTGAATGAATGAGAATAAAACTATATCTTCTGAAACATAATAGTTATTACTATATGTTCTGTAATTCTTTTATTTTCGTTTACTCTATAAAACCTTCAATGTAGAATAAGCGAGTAAACATTTGGCGTCATTATTGATACAAACTCTCGTACATAACACATAGACAGGAATAATAGCGTTGTAATGGGTCAGCCAACCGAAGAGTCGGTACAAGCAAACAAGGAAAGAGAAGACGCATTAACAAAAACCCCCCTAAACCTGTGAGATATCTCACTAAAGGAACACGTACAGAGGGAAGCTCTTAGGCGAGAGGTCCCTCAGGTAGCCATCTAGGACAATCTGACTATTAACCCAGAGGTCGACCACCTTCTCAACAGACAATCGAGATTAATCGCATGTCACTACATCATACTCCAAGATCTTTGGCCGACAAAGATAGAGAACAAAGAAGACAACAAATATTGCAACGATAGGAAGAGTGAAACAAACAGCAGGAGGAAGAGCACGACACCAGTTGTAGGCGTACTCTCGAAAATTAATGCCCGTATGACCAAATAAAGATGGGAACTAAAATCCAAGCGGTCAAGAATCATCAAAAGAGTGGGTATGAAGGTCCCTGAGAGTAAAAGAACAAGAGAAACGATGGAGACGATTAAGAAGAATCACCAAAGAAACAACCCAACACCTTGCCGAAGAAACAAACTAAAACCTTGCCAACCAACCAAGACAACCGTTCGTAGAGGCAATATCAAACGACAAAGAAGAAAAAGACTCTTAAAATGAATTAACCAAAGAATTTGAAAATAACATACACTGCATCCGAGAATTATCCATATCAGGAGAAGAACCAAGAATTGGAGGATCCGAACCAAAGACCCCTGGATGAAGGGAGTGCTAGAACAATTCCTAGGATACCCGAAGTGTGGAGAACGTTGAGGGTGGACGAGTGGAGGACTCGTATGTGGCCATGAGTGCAAGACAAGCACCAAAACGTACCAAGCAAAACAATCCAAATAGGTCCAACACACTGCGAGAACATCAAGGAAGGAAGATGGTAACTTTGCTAGCCAATCTGAGTGTGGAAAGGCAGAAATTGCCAAAATTTACGAGGAACGGGTCAAAGGATCCAATGAGACATTGCAAAACTTGTGAGACCATATGGATGGCGAGCAACCAAGAAGACAAAGATTATTGGCTGAGAGTATTCCTAGCAACGCTACGAGGCATACAATTAGATTGGATCACTGAAACACAACCTCATGGGATGCACTGAGAAAGGCGTTTAAGGCGGAATTCAAACTATTACGGGACGACAATGAGATCATCGTTGAGATCTATAACACCAAACAGGGGAAGCACAAGAACGTACGAGCTTACAATCGTAGGCTCAAAAAATTGTTGGTAAAGCTAGAGCACCAGCCAACAGTCAGATTGAAGAAGTGTTGGTTCATCAAAGGACTAATTCCCTTACTGTACAAAAAAAATGAAGGTAGTACCTCTGTCGTCATACACTGAGGCTTACAATCGAGCAATGGACATCAAGAGTGAAAACAAAATGGAAGACAAATGACGACAAGAATACAAAGAAAAGCAGTGATGGAGAATCTAAAACTATTCAGGTCCTCTGACAAGATATGATGCAGATGGTGAAAGAACTGAAGGCCGACAAAGAAACTCCAAAAGAACCCAAAGAACTATGTTGCATTGACTGTAAAATAGGTCACAAAAAAATTGTCCAAAAAAATCATTTTGCGACATCTATCATGTAGGGGGACATTCCATTAAGAAATGCCTGTACAATTTAAAGACAAGAAACACACAAGTACTCTTCACCCAAGGGGAACAGTCAACGCCTGCGACCACTCCTAAACCACAAAATAATAACAACAATAATGCATCTCCTAGCGGGTACCGCAACAGAAGAGGAAATAATGATCGGTAAAACAATAGTGGGCCGAGAAGCCGAATCCAATATGATTCTCAAGGAAGACCCATGATCCAATGTCGAAAGTGCAATGAATGGGGTCATTTTGCCAAAGAATGCAAGAACAATCAAGGCAAAGGAGGAATGTTATGCAAGTGGTGTGGATCGGGTGATCACAAAGACATCGATTGCTCGAAATAAAAAGGTATGAACATGCTGGAAGTGGAGGACAGAGAGGTTTTGGCGATTACTAGACCACAAATGAATAAGGGTGTGTACCCAAACCCTCGTACAAGGAAGGAAAGACTTCGAGAGGCCAAAGCAGAAGTAGAACAAGTGATGACCAAGAAAAGGGGAACCTCCAATGAAGCAACAAGTACAACATTGTGATCAAAGTCGAAGAAGAATATCATACGGCAAATGTTGCAGACAACCATACCCATGAAGGTAACAAATATTCTACAAACAAGGCTGCAACTAAGAGTGGCAATTACAAACATAATCAGTGACAACCAAATTCAACAAAGAAGTCCAAGCAAAGACATAGCAATATTGCTACTAGAAGGTGAACAAGCCCCCCATCCAATGTTGCTCACGATGAACATCGGGAAGAAGCCAGCTATTGTACAAATGGAAATCATGGGATGGAAACTCACAAACACCATCGTCGATGGAGGCTCGTGAGTAAACGTACTACCAAAGGAAACCTGGAAGTGTCTCGGGAAACCAACTCTCTAGCCACCAACATTTCACTCGGTGAGCGCCGATTAGCATGGTATCAAACTATTGGGTACTCTGACAGTACAAAAGGTGACAATTGGCATGCAACATTTTTTGTTGAATCTTGTCGTCATCCCACTACAGAGGAAGGCGTAGGATGCACTACTCGGGAGAGGGTGGCTAATTGGAGCCAAGGCAGACTACAACTGGAAACGAAACACACTCTCCATCGAGACCAATGGGAGGAAGTATGCCATTGATCAAAAGAATCAAGCTGTGAGTGAAGAATTGGCGTCCTCCAAGTCAAAGTACAATGGAGGAGAATCGAAGATAGACGAAGGAAGAAAATTCATGGAACCAGATGGCAAAGGAGTACTTGACCTAGAGAGTTGCTCTAAGGACGAGATGAGTTCTCTCAATAGGTTATTTCATTGGCAGATGGAAGACTATGAGATGTTTCACCCTGAGTGCAACATGCTACAAATCAGCAAGATCAAAGAAGAAGACAAAGATATTCGAGTATGATGAATGTAAGGAGGGAGTTGCAAAACTGGATGACACGCCAGCCCACAATTTTGAATGGGACAAATCAATCAAGTGCGAGGAGCCAAAGATGAAGGTGAACCTAGGAGAAGAAGACAACCCAAAAATGATCATGGTTGGCGATCATTGGGACCCAATGCTGAAAATGGCAACATTTGAAAGACCTAAGGTAAAGAAAAGCCAAAAAAAGAAAATTTAATGGCGAAGAAGAAAAGAATAAAAAGCAAAAAATTAATAAATCAATGAAGTTGAAAAGTTTTCAAAAAAGCAAAAAAAATCAAAATTCAAGGGAGAAAAAATATTAAAATGAAATTGGAAAATATTAAATTAAAAAGTGAGTGTGATAGAATAATGGTGAAAATGCAAAAAAATAAAATAATTTTGACAATTATAAAAAATCAAAAATGAAAAAAATTGAAGTGAAAAAGTAAAATGCAAATAATATGGGCATAGCTCTGCTCGCGAAAATCACAAATTGCGAAATTTATTAGCGAATCTATTACGAACTGCGAAATTTATTAGCAAATGTGCGAAAGCCAAGAAAAAGACGAAATTCTTTCTTCAAAATAGATAAATCCTGAAGAACATAGTAAGCAGAATCCAAAAATTTTCAAACCATGACAAAGACAGGAAAGTGGAAACCCCTGGACTGGCCACACGAATCTATCAGGCCAAATTTCATAAAGTAACCAAACAACATACTGTTAGGGCATAGAAATAACAACAAAAAGAATACGAACCAAAGGAGGCAGGAATCCAGCGGCAAAGAAAAACCCAGTTTAAGAAAGAATCAAGTAAGTGCGAACACAAAAAGAAGAAAGACAGAATCCAAAATAACCAAAAATAAGGAAATACGCCAATTCACAAAGAAAGTAAATCAACAGACTAATCCAGAAGGCACTGTACACGAGTTGGAGATAGATGTCCAGGAAGAAACACAAGGAGATATCGACCTACTGAAAGAATTAGCAATTCTATGCAAAATCATAGGAAGAAGACAAACCAGAGCATCTATCGAAGAATGGGCAAGGGAAAATTGGAAATCAGACCATGCCATCAAATTTCTGCTGAATGGCTTTTTCATGGCTGCTTGTCTAACCGAAAAAGACAAAAAAGAGGTACTAAAAAATGGCAAATGGAATTTTAATGGAAGTCCTGTATACATTCAGGATTGGGTACCGAATTTCAACCCAAGAAACCATGAAATATACTTAGTGCCAAAATGGATCAGATTGTACAAATTGCCGACTAAATTCTGGACCGAAGAGTGTCTAGGGAAAATCGGGAGATCCCTAGGAATAGTAATAGACATTGACATTGGCTTACTGGAGAAAAATTCCTATTTATATGCAAGAATTCAAGTGTCAACCACCAAGGAGATCCCAAAAACCATAATGCTCAAATCTAAAGCGGGGACATGGAAACAAGAAATAGAGGTGGAAGAAAAGAAATATTATTGCACCAATTGTGGACAAAGAAATCACCCGACAAAAAAGTGCAGAGTGCCTACAAAAACAAAAAAGATATGGAAGAAAAAAGATAACACCAACAATCAATTACTGACTAAGGATATGCAAGAAAATTGCCTTATTCAAACAACACCTAAGTCAGCAATACCAGTAGTCCCAGAAAACACCCCTGTATCAACAGAAGAAAACAAAGATATGGGTCAAAGACAGGAAGAAAAACTCCCACAACCCCAGATGAAGGGAGAAGATAACCATCAATCCCCCAAAGAAAATCAGATGGCGGAAAAAGAACCTCAATCTCCCAAAGAAGATCAACTGGAGAAAAAAGACCCAATATCAGATAGCGAGGGAGAAGAAAACTATGATGAACTAGATATAACTGAGTCAAGAAGCATATCTCAGACTGTGGCTAGAATACTAGAACCTTCAAAGAAAAACAACAAGAAAAGGAGCAAAAAATTTAAAAGGAAAAAACGGGAGGAAATGGCACAAGAAAAAGGCATCAAGAGTGTCAAAAATTTCTAGAAAGACAATAAGGGATAGGAGCACTCCCAACAAAAACAATCATGAAGATATTATCTTGGAACGTGGGCCTAAACGTCCCTAACAAGTGACGCTTAGCAAAGCGTCAACTAGAGAAGACAAGCTCAGACATCATATTCCTACAAGAGACTAAAATAGTAGATGAGAATAATCCCATACTCCATATCAAGGGTTGGGAAGAAGCATATTCTAAATCATTTGGCACAGCCGGGGGCCTCGGTATCCTATGGCGCTCATGCAAAATTAGAATGCAGATAATGGAGAAAAGTTCAAACTGGATGATAAGTGAAGTATCAAGCCTATCCTATAATCTCAAATTCATCCTTGTTAACATATATGGCCCAGCCAAAAGTCAAGACAAAAAGACAGTATGGGATACTCTTACACAGCATCTTGTTAGATTTAAAGAAGAGAAAGTGATAATGGGTGGAGACTTCAATGCAATCCTTAAAAAGGAAGAAAAATTTGGAGGGTCAAACAAAACTACCACATCTATGATTGATCTTGGAAGCGTTCTCACAAACAATGACTTATTGGATGCAGAAACAAAAAATGGTACTTTTACTTGGTCAAATAAGCAAGAAGGTGGTGGATGTATAAAAGAAAAGTTGGACAGATTTTTATTCTCCCATAACAAGCTTGAGACCAGCTTCAATCTTGAAGCCCTCATTATCCCCCTCGCGGGCTCCAATCACCTTCCCATAAAACTAGACATTAGCAATGAGAATGCATCGAAGAAAAGTCCATTCAAATTCGAAAAAATGTGGTTCAGAAACACAGAGCCGATAAGCCTCTTGGAACAATGGTGGCAGAAAGCACCAAGAAACACAGGCACTAAAAGCTTTATTTTCATAAACAAACTCAAATACATAAAAAAGTAACTCTTGGAAAGGAATAACATAGTTTTCAAAAATATATTTGCAAAGAAGGTCAAAATAGAACAAAACCTTGAAGAGCTAAATCAAAAGGTTATGAACCAAGGCATGTTCCAAGATGAATATAAAAAGGAAAAATAACAAAAAGCAGAATATGAGGAAATTCTAGCAAGGGAAGAGGAATATTGGCGCTCCAAATTCAAAGAAGTTTGGTTGTGTGACGCTGATGCCAATACCAAGTTTTTTCACAATACATCCAAGATAAAGAAGGCACATAAGAGAATAATTGCAATAAAAAATCCAGAAGGCAATCTCATAGAAGAAACGGAGGAAATTCAGGAGGAGGCTGTTAGACATTTCAAAGATCTGCTAGCTCCAAATGATGCAACGAATAATGTCAGCTATGGAAACATCCTTAAAAATATCCCTAAGATCATATCAGAGGAAGATAATGCAATGCTAACAGCTCCATTTACAAAAGTGGAAGTCAAAAAGGCCCTATTTCAAATGCACCCAAACAAAGCCCCAAGGCCAGACGGGTTCCCAGCTCTATTTTATCAAAAGTATTGGCATTTTCTAGAAACTAAAGTATGGGAAGTTGTTGAAGAATTTAGAAGAAAAATTATCAAAAGTGTTGGCATTTTCTAGAAACAAAAGTATGGGAAGTTGTTGAAGAATTTAGAAGAAAGAAAAAATTTGTCAAGGACATAAACAATTCACTCCTAGTGCTAATACCTAAGAAGGAAGAGTGTACTAATATGGGGGATTACTGACCCATTTCTCTATGCAACACCATATACAAGATCATCTCAAAAGCTCTAGCAGACAACCAGAGTGGATTCACTCCAGGAAGGGACATAGCGGACAACATCATCATTGCCACAAAAGCCTTACACTCCATTAACAAAGGGAAAATCCAAAGCATGATGATCAAGCTCGATATAAGCAAAGCCTATGATAGAGTTCGATGGAGGTTTTTCATCAAGGTAATGGAACAGTTTGGTTTCTGCATGGATTGGATACACATGATATACCAATGCATGTCAACAGCTAGATATTATGTATTAGTCAATGGCATCCCTTGTGGTTTTTTTGAAAGCACAAATGGTATAAGACAAAGGTACCTCATATCACCCTTCTTCTTTGTGATAATGGCAGAAGCCCTAGGAAAGAACATAGAAAAATCCCAAAGAGAAGGGGAATGGACAAGCATACAAATTGTGCCAAGCATTG
>VDFB02356282.1:0-43402 GCA_007258455.2 Sequoia sempervirens | reverse complement strand
TGATTGAGTTTAGTTTTCCTTTTGATAGTCCCACTATTCTTTGGTGCAACAATTAGAGTGCTATTCACATTTCTCACAATCCAGTGGAGCATCAACATACTAAGCACATAGAGATCCACATGCACTTCATATGACAATTGATTTAGGATGGTTTTCTTACCTTGGAGGACATGCCTATAGAGGAGCAGGTTGCATACATCTTCATGAATCCTTTACCATCACCTCGTGACCTCCAGTTGCAATCAATGCTTGGGGTGAAGGAAGTTATCCTTGGGGGGTCTTCATGAGGCCTCCTTCCTTCATGTTTTTTGCATGCTTCCATCCTCTTTAGGAGAGGATTTTTTTCCACATGGTTTTCTCCTTTTCTCTAGTTATGAGAGACTTCTTTGAATGTACTAGGTACCTCAACAAACCTAGTTGATGGGACCCTTCCATGATTTCTTTTCTTTTTATGCATTTATTTTTAGAGTTTTTAGCTATTCCATAAGTTACACTTAATGGGGGTGTTATACTTATCATGTATTAGATAATAATTAATTAATCTTTGATTAGTTATTATTCTAATTCTCATGCACTTAAGCTAAACTTAGGATTGATTTATATTAGTTAACTCAATGCTTTATTTATGTTAACTAGAGAGCTAATATTAGATCATTCTATCTCATCACATAGGATGTTGACACTTGCCATGATCTAATACCTTTATCATTAGGTCGCTCTTATAGAGCATTTTCTATCTCTTACATACTATTCATTCTATAAGTATTTTATTTTTGAGGAATATCAAATTTTTTTTTTTGTAGAGCTCTTGCATGGAAGGTGTTTTATTTGTTGTTTGATCTTTTGTCTTGTGTTATTCACAACTCTAACAAAAAGTATCAACAACTAACTATTTAGGAACTCTAATCATCCATCATCTCATCCTAGTGTAAAATATTAATACATAAATGACCACATAGAAATCCATTTGATGAAATTTGTAAAATCATTTAAAAGAATTATGGATATGAACAATCCACATCTGATCCATCTCACTGCAACAAATGGGTTGTAACCAACCTACACAATTACATAACTCATAGATCCCAAGCTAACACAACATGTAAACTCATTATCACTAGTAGCTTACAAACTAAGATAACAAAGAAGATAACTTATAAGCATCAAGACTCAAACACCAAATCAAATCCATATTTGTTTTTCCAAACAAATCCATAAATGAGTAACCATGCAACCAATGAACCAAAAAAGTATCTATAAGATGAGAAAAACCTTCTAAAATTGAACTACACCACCACCTATAATATTGAATTAGTTAGTACCATAATTTGCCAATCACATACATGATCATGTCATGCCAATGGTTAAATATACATTTAAATATCAATGGCATCATAATCACATGTCACTATACCTAAAATAAAATCTCATTGAACCAAGACTTCTAGTCTCACATGTGTATCAATCATGTCCTAAAACCAAAAGATAATGTGTACCTATCTCCATCAAAGTCAACACTTTAAAAATATATACAAAACTATATCAAGAATCACCCAATTTGTTAATATGTTGTACCATCATATTGGTATCATAAAAACATGCAATCCCACAAGTTTCACCCTCAAATTCATCTAGATTCTCAAACAATCATACCCCAAATCTTAGGCTCCTATAAACACTCCAACAAGTACAAATATCTCTCTACTCATCCAAGTGAAAACCCACTTGATCCACTATGCAATATGCTACAAATAATATCCATCACCTATTTAAAATCTAAAATATGATTTTGTATGCTCAAGAGATCATATGTTAACCATTATAGAGTAATGTTTGTTGCAGACACCAAATTTTGATACAAACAACAAAATCTAATGACCAAATTTACACCACTGCATAAGCTTGGAGAGAAAATTTTGACACCTATAAGAAGTTAAAAAATATTATAATTTATGTGAAATGTATGCTTCTTAAAAAATGCTTCTCTGTTGTGCTTTAAATCCAGTCTTAGGGGTTCTTTGGCCACTAGTGGAAAGTGTTACTATGAGTGATAGTGATGGTAGTTGGTTGGTTGTGAGTATGATTTCGTGCTTGTATGATAACCAATAATATATATTTTTTATGATGCCCATTCGAGTAATTAGGAAAATCACTTAATAATTAATTAATTATTAGCCCCCTTTTACTTTATTCACTTAAGCTAAACTTAGGAGTGCTTTCTAATTATTAGATTAAAATAATTATAGGTCTGTTGGTTGATTGTGAGTAAGATTTCATGCATGTATAATAAGCAATGATTTATTTATTTATTTTTTGATGATGATTGTTGGAGCAATTAGGAAAATCAATTATTAGGCCCCTTTTATTTTATTCACTTAAGCTAAACTTAGAAGTGCTTTTTATTATTACATTAAGCTAATTATAGGTCATGTTGTCTCATGGTATAAGATGACTAACATGATCTAACTTAATCCTCACCTAGGGTTTCATCTAGGTTTTATTTTTTGCTTTTATAAATATTCTTTTGTATTATAATCATTTAGATATATTCATTAAAATTATTAATATAAAAGAAATCATTCCTTTTTGGATCAGATCTTCTCACATGGTTGTATGGTAAAATAGTTATTCAATCTATCTTGGTGATAGGTATTTTGGTTACAAGTGATTTTTGAGAGTTGTGTGGTTCACCATCATCTCTAACATGGTATCAAAGCTCCAAATTTATAATTTTTATCCAAATTTTGAGATTTCTAGTCTTGAGAGAAAAACTGACTCATCTTGGAGCAAAATAGGCATCATTTTTGGATCAAAAACAATAAAAAACCATAAGAATACTTGTCAAATCAATGAAATTTGAGTAGTTACAATTTTTTAGGGTTGCATAGATCTCAAGGTAACAATTTGTACAATCGTAAGAATCCATACAAGTGTACCGTTACCAATGACCTATGTATGCCTAACATTAGTGTGCATCTTTTGGTATGAGGTTTTTTAATCATTCAAGATTTTAAAATTATTTTTCTAGAAATTTAAAAAACTTACAAAAAAAATCAAATAATCTTTTTTGGTACCCATAGGGTACCTACATATGTAGGCCCTATGGGCTCGTACACTAGGTGGGCAACTTTTAAACCAACAATGGTAATCAAGTGTCAACAACATGCTCAAAATCACTCGATGACAACTTTCCCATTTCCAACGATAACTTTCCATTCCTCAGCTACTGCTCATACCCTCGATGACTCAAAATTTGACTGAATGACAACTTTTTGTGGCAACAAAATATTTTTCTTATATAGCAAATTCTAGTATTTTCTTTTCAACAAAAAATATACAAAGTATTATTAGCATATTCCAACTATTTTCTATTTTTAGGTGATTGACTTTTTTTCACAATAACCCAGGGGAATATACTGGTATACATGCAAATATTTGTTTATTAAGTCAGTTGTGTACCCTACAAGCCCCCTCCAAACCCTAATATGTCATAAGGGATCTATTTCTTATTTTGACAATAACTTGGGCACACGGTATCAAAATCAGGAAAACAAGATATCATTGAAAAGTTGGTTTCATATATTTTCTAGTATTATATGTATCATCATTAGATTTTGTTGTTGATATAGTATATCATCTGTTGAATTTAGACCATTAATTTTGGATTTTGAGCTCATAACTTTTCACCTATATCTCTAATTTTTGCAATTCTTATAGTGTTGGAAAGATATTTCAAAGCTCTTCAAATCTATTCATGCACTTTTTCTAGAATCTTCCTCAAGTATATTTTATTCATTTTTTTGTGATTTCATATTTTCTTAATTACTTGGATGTCTTGGCACCTAGAAATAATTAATTTGTGTGAGATGACTTCATTTGATGTGATTTACATGCATGAAGGTTTTCAGTCTCTGATTTATCATTTAAGGAAGTATCATGGGATTTTCTATTCGCCATTCTACATGGTCATCCTATAAAAAGATAATTATGAGTTTTGGAAAAATGGCATCTTGACACGCCTAGGTGGCTTGATATTTTTCCTTATTTATATAGAATCATATCTAAACCAAACACACCAGGAAGTAAATTAGATTGGGGTAACATTATTGACCATGTTGTAGGAGTGATTTTTTCTAGTGAACTGATCTTGACACTATGTGTGTTGTATTTGACATTGATTGTCCCTGCACACTTTGGACTAGACTTTGGGAGATCCATGAAGACCATGAAGACCATCATATCTCTCCATTCCTAGAGGAACCTACTACAAATTGTCCCATTCCCCTTGATGATGTAGATTTCATACCCTTTGATGATAATACTTTAGAGGAGTTTTAGTATATCACAAGTATTTCTTATTATGATGATTTAGAGACTTGTCTTCATATTCCCATTTTTTGTATCAAGACTCAATCTCCATCTTTTATTGCTCCTCATCAACTTGACATTATCACATCCTTGGCCCTTATTGGTTTAATGTAGTAGGACATTCATCTTCTTCTAGACATAACTACTTGGGATTAATATCTTTCTGACATATCATCCTTGTTTGTGGAGTCTCAAATTACAGATTTAGAGGATTATATTGAGGACTTTCATCTCCTCTTTCACAACAACCACATCATCATTGTTGGCCCACTATCATCATAGTCTTTAGAGCTTGTTCTACACCAGTCTTCATAGGATTTTGGATTGACATCATCTCATTCAGACATGTGGACATTTAAGTAGTTTTAAGAGGCACACACCATTTGGATTTGGATTCCCTATTCATCTAGCTTATGGGAATGACTTCTCCAATCACCAATGGATCTACTTATTAAGGGGAAAATTATTATTTGTAGGTAATGAATTGTGTTTAGTCTTCAGGCTTTCATTATTGGTACAAGAGCCCTTTCTTTATTGGGGAAATTCATATCCTCATTTTTTCTCTTCTATTAGGGGGAAATCTATTGTACTTATGTAACAAAAGCAATCCTTGGGGGTCATATTGAGTCCTCCTTTCACTTGTGCAACTATTTCATTTTCTCTTTTAGAGAGGATCTTTTTCCCATGTGGTTTTCTCCTTTATCTGGTTATGAGGGATTTCATTTGTTTGTACATGAGTAGGTCTCATTAGGCCTTATAGTCAGGACTCATCCATGCATCCATCATTGTATTCATCATTAAGTTTTTGGCTTCTCCCTAAGTTGATCTTAAGGGGGTGTTAGAGTAATTAGGAAAATACCTAATAATTAATCAATTATTGGGCCCCTTTTAGGCCTATTAATTAATTAATTACTAGGCCCCTTTTACTTTATTCACTTAATCTAAAATTAGGAGTATTTTTTTAAATATTAGATTAACCTAATTATAGGTCATATTGTCTCAGAGTATAAGATGATGACACTTGTCATGATCTAACTTAATCCTCATCTAGGGTTTCATCTAGGTTTTTCTTTTTGCTTTTATAAGCACTCTTTTGTACATTGTAATCATATAGATGTATTCATTCAAATTTTTGGGAGCTATGGGGTTCACCATCAAATCCAACAATACCAATTGCCAACGATTATACCTAAATTGACTAACATCTGATTGTACAATGTAAATCAATACAATGATATAGATTTTATACAATGATATGGATAGATTCCATTAAAGATTCCTCCAAAGCTTTATAAATGATAATTTTTTTCTAACCCCAATCATAATCGTGTGCTAGATAGGTCCATAGGTTTTTGGAGCTTCTAGACTTAATGATGAGGTTTATTTATGTTTAAGAGTATCCAAAAAAACTAACATCTAAAATCCCTATAGAAAGAGCTCTAATAGAAAATTTACTTGACAATTTTTTATCAAACTCCAAATCTGCAAGATTTGCAACTATCCAAGTCTAGAAACACATCTATGACCTTAAAAATTTCTTCATTCTTCTCTTGCAAGACCATGAATTCAAAAATGCACAAGAATCTACTTATACCAAGGGTTATAACTAGAAGGATTTCTTCAGACCACAACTTGACAACTAAGCTCTAATATCACTTGAAAGGAAAAAATGTAGCAATTAAAACATTTCCATATAACTCCAATAAAGAAAAATGTGCAAACAAGTATTTATAAAAAATAATAGATGTTGGGATTAAGGTGTCTCAACCTTAGAGTCCTAATATTGATTTAATTGATGTAATTAATGTATTTATTTGTAATGTTTAAATGCCTATGGTGTCATGCCACTAATTGGGACCCATTGGTTGGGTGGCATCCTCATTGGAGGTGATTGGATGACACATCATCATCCCAAGTGGACATAGGCGTCCCACTTTGTAATCTATGACATATGACAGATTCTATGGCATGTCATAAGGCATCTTTGAATGCATGGGTGAAAGTTGGCACCCAAGTTGGGTTATGATAGGATGTAAGAAAATCAAATATTTTTAGTCAGTTATGACATATTCTCTTACAGTTCTAAGTGTTGTCAGCTATGACAAATTCTATGACAGTTGTAAGATGTGTAAGGCATTTATCATAAGCTATTTTTAGCATGTTTTGGGTGCCCAAGATTGGAAGAAGAATATTTGCATGTTTAACACTTGTTGGGGGTGTAAGGGAATATGTCACATGTGTCCAAATGCATGTCTGAGGAGTTGAATATTGTGCCTTTTGGATTTGGACACCCCTCACCTTCTATATGCTTCTTGAAGCTTGTATCACTCTATTTATTGAGTGCCTTGAGTTGTAGAATGCATAGTTTTGTTTGCAGGTAATGAAGTGTTGCCAGTATCACTCCAGAATAGGTGTTTGTGTTGAAGCACTTGTTGAAGAAGCTTGTACTTGGTGATATCTTGTAACCATTATTTGAATTAATAGAGAAAGTGTTGTGTTTTGGAGGGTGGAGTTTTTTACCCGAAAGGGTTTTCCCCATGTATATTTGGTGTCATTGTTTTATGCATTCTTGCTATTCTATTTCCATTATTCTATGTGTGTGCTTCTCTTATTGTAATAGTAAAGGGTGTTAAACAAAATCTTTGTAACTCTCCTCTGATTAGATTAGTGTAGGAAGCTATTTTCACTCACCCAACTTCCTCTCAGTTGGTATAAGAGCTTGACCAACCTTGGTTCCTTTGTTGGGTAGAAAGGTTTTCTAAGCTAATCTTTGTTTCAGTGGGAGTTTTGTAGAAGTGTGTGTTTTGTTACCTTGTTGCAGGAAAGAGATGGCAGGCACATTTGGGAGGATTGATATGGATAAATTTAATGGTGCTAATTTTGAGTTGTGGAAGCTCAAAATGGAAGACATGCTTGTAGACCATGACCTATGGGTTTCTATTTTTGGAACCAAGCCATTAGGCATGAAACAAGAAGATTGGGATCTCATGGATAGGAAATCCAAGGGTCTTATTAGACTCTGTTTCTAGATGATTTCATTCTCCAGGATGTCCATGAAGAGAAAACTTCTGCTTCTCTGTGGAAGAAGCTTGGTGATGTCTATCATGCTAAATCCCTGGTAAACAAGTTTTTCCTAAGAAAGAAGATATATTCTCTGAAAATGGAAGATGGAGGGTCAGTTGTAGATCATTTTAATGCATTTAACATGTTGTTTGCACAACTGGGTTCCGTTGGAGACAAGATTGATGAACAAGAATGTTGCATGCTCCTTTTGTGTTTGTTGCCAGACTCTTAGGATCGCCTAGTAATGGCTATTGGAAGCACTACTTCCACCTTTAATATGGATGAGGTTGTTGCCTCATTATTATTTGAAGAGATGCAAAGGAAGTCTTCTGAGATGGACAAGGAGGCCCTTGTAGTCCGTGGCAGACCAAAAGAGAGAAGAAAAAAGAAAGACAAAAAATATAAGTCAAAGTCCTCGAGGAGATCAAAGTCTCCTGGTAAGAAGTTCAAGGATTTTTTTTGGAATTGTGGTGAATTTGGTCACATTCAGAAAGATTGCAAGAAGGAGGAGAAGAAGAAAAACAAGTTTTTCTCTATTTCTAAATCTGAGAAATCATCCCAAGATGATGGAGAAGCATTTATTGTAGCCTTGGTAGCCCATGCATTGGATGATGTGTGGTTGATAGATTTGGGTGCATCCTTTCACATATTAACCTCTCATAGAGATTGGTTCTCTATGTATGAGCAGTTTGATGGTGGAGAGGTGTACCTAGGTGATGACTCTCACCTAAAGATCATTGGTTATGGAAGAGTCAAAATTAGATTTCTTGATGGAAGAGTGAAGAGGATTGATGGTGTCTTGCATATCTCGAGTTTGGCACAAAACCTACTTTTTGTAAGTAAGCTAAATGATTTGAGAGTGCAAGTTGTTTTATTTGGTGAAGGATGTAAGATGAATAGAGGGGCTATGGTGTTGGCTAAAGGTGTTTGTATTGGCACTCTATTTTAGCTTGATGCATGCGCTATACAATGTAATAGTTCTTCTGATGTACCGAAGAAAAGACCTTTGGATTCTTCATCCTCACGATCAGATCATGCAAAGAAGAAGTGTGTTGCATCTACATCTGATGGTTGTGCTTTTTGGGTACCTAAGGGTGCTCATTTTATGGAAATGAAGCTTCTTGTAGAGAAGACAATGTTATGGCACCAACGACTTGGTCACATTGGTGAGAAGGGTCTTAGAACCCTAAAAAATAAGAGCCTTGTTGAAGGCCTTGATGATTGTAATCTCGAGTTTGACTTTTGGGAACATTGTGTATATGGAAAACAACACCATGTTTCTTTTTACTCTAGTTCTCACAAGTCTTCTGGGGTCTTGGATTATGCACATTCAGATGTTTTTGGTCCTGTAAATGTTCCTTCATTATCAAAATCTGTATATTTTGTTTCTTTCATAGATGATTACAATAGAAGGATATTTGTTTATTTCCTCAGAAGTAAAGCTGAAGTCTTTAGTCAGTTTAAGGAGTTTAAGGCCTTGGTAGAAAAATAGACTAGTAGAAAGATTAAGTGTTTGAGGATTGATAATGGTGGTGAGTTTTGTTCCATAGAGTTTGAAAAGTTCTATAAAGAGCATGGGATTGAAAGACATAAGATAATCTCTATACTCCACAACAAAATGGAGTTGCAAAGAGGATGAACAAAATGTTGATGAAGAGGGCTAGGAGTATGTTGAGTGGTGCTAGCCTTGAACATAAATTTTGGGCTGAAGTAGTAGTTACTGCATGTTATTTGATCAATAGATCTCCTACATCAGCGCTTGTTGGAAAGACACCCATGGAGGCGTGGTCTGGTAAAAATCCTTCTATAGAAATCTCAAAGTATTTGGTTGTGAAGCTTATGCTCATGTTCCAATTGAGAAGAGGTCTAAGTTGGAGAACAAGGATGTTAAGTATATCTTTATCGGTTATGGTGTCGGTGTGAAAGGGTACAAGCTTTGGGATGTAGAAGCTCAGAAGGTTCTCTACAATAGAAGTGTAATATTTAGAGAGATGAAACCTTCCACTATTGAGCTACAACTAGAGAAAGAGGAGAAACAAAAGGAGGTAGTGCAGATTCCACCTACTCCGAAGAAAGAAGAACTAAGTACCTCTGTTGGACCTGATGATGAGGAGAGTTCAAGTAGCTTTGAAAGTTTTGAAGAAGGAAAGTCTCAACCTTAGCCTTTGAGGAGGTCTACATGAGTTAACTGGAAAGGTTTTGATATTCATTATTGGATTCTAGTTGCATATTTGCCTTGATTACTAATACCGATGAGCCTAGGACGGTTAGAGAGGCATTGGGTATGAATGATTCAGATTATTGGATGCAAGCCATGGATGAGGAGATGGCTTCATTAAAGAAGAACAAGACTTGGGATTTGGTACCTTTGCCTACTGGATGTAAACCTATTGGTTGTAGATGGGTTTTCAAGAAAAAGTGTGGTCTTGATGGGAATGTTGAGAAGTATAAGGCATGGTTGGTCACTAAGGGGTTTTCCTAGGTCGAGGGAATTGATTATGGGGAGGTATTCTCTCTTGTAGAAAAGCTGACATCTATCCAGCTTTTGTTGTCACTTGTAGCAACATACGACTTAGAAGTGGAACAAATGGATGTGAAGACAACATTTCTTCATGGTGATTTGGAGGAAGAAATTTATATGTCATAGCCAGAGCATTTCATTGAAAAAGGTAAAGAAAATTTGGTTTGCAAACTAAAGAAGTCTCTTTATGGTTTGAAACAGTCTCCTAGAATGTGTTATTAGAAGTTCAATACCTATGTGTTGTCATTGGGATTTCAAATATCTAAATCTGACCATTGTGTATACTTTAAAAATGATAATGGTCACATTCTCATTATTGTCCTATATGTAGATGATATGTTGTTTATTTGGAATGGTAAAAGTATGATTTCATATTTGAAGTTTCAATTGTTAGCACAGTTTGAGATGAAAGACTGAGGTGCAACTAGGTACATTCGGGGAATGGAAATCATGAGAGACAAAGCTAATAGAAATCTTTGGTTAAGCTAGAGCAAGTATGTGAACTTCGTGTTGGAGAGATTCAACATGATAGATTGTAGATAGTTAGTTGTCCCTGTGATGCAAGGGACGAAGCTTTATATGAATGATTGTCCAAAGTCTCCTACTGAGATGGAGGATATGACCAAAGTACCATATGCAAGTGCAATTGGTAGTCTGATGTATGCAATGGTGTGTATGAAACCAAACATTGCCCAAGTAGTGGGAGTCCTTAGCTATTTCATGACTAATCTTGGATGGGTGCATTAGGATGTAGTAAAGAGAGTGTTCAAATATTTACGGGGTACTTCTGAGTATGCTTTGTGTTTTCATGGTTATCCCAGTGGACCTCAATATTCTGTGAGCATTCAAGGATATGTGGATTCATATTGGGTAGGTGACATTGACAATAGAAGATCCACCAATGGTTATCTATTTATGATGTTTGGTGGTGCTATTAGTTGGATGAGTAAGCAGTAGGCTATAGTCACATTGTCCATGATAGAGGCAAAGTATATGGCAACCACTCATGCTTGTAAGGAAGCTATTTGGCTTAAGAGATTGTGTTATGATATTGGTATAGATGCAAGACATATTACTGTTTGTTGTGACAATCAAAGTATGATTTTCCTAGCAAAGAATCCTACCTTCCATGCCAGAACAAAGCACATCGATGTTCAATGTCATTTTGTTCGTGATATGGTAGAGGATGGAAAGGTGAACCTGGAGAAGGTTGACACTTTGGCGAATGTTGCAGATGCACTGACAAAACTAGTGAGCACAAAAAAGTTTAGATGGTGTTCCAATTCCATGGGCCTTGGGGCCTTGAGCAAATGATTCTGTATGACTCTTGAAAAAGTTCAGATGGTGTTCCAATTCCATGGGCCTTGGGGCCTTGAGCAAATGATTCCGTATGACTCTTGGTAGGTCTTCGACAAGTGGGAGAATGTTGGGATTAAGGTGTCTCAACCTTAGAGTCCTAATATTGATTTAATTAATGTAGTTAATGTATTTATTTGTGATATTTAAATGCCTATGGTGTCATGTCACTAATTGGGATCCACCGGGTGGGTGCCATCATCGTTGTAGGTGATTGGATGACACTTCATCATCCCAAGTGGACATAGGCGTCCCACTTTGGAATCTATGACATATGACAGATTCTATGACGCGTCATAAGGCATCTTTGAATGCGTGGGTGAAAGTTGGTGCCCAAGTTGGGTTATGACAGGATGTAAGAGAATCAACTATATTTTTAGTTAGTTATGACAAATTCTCTTACAGTTATAAGTGCTGTCAGTTATGACAGATTCTATGACAACTCTATGATGTGTAAGGCATCTGTCATAAGCTATTTTTAGCATGTTTTGGGTGCCCAAGCTTGGAAGAAGAATATTTGCATGTTTGACACTTGTTGGGGGTGTACGCGAATATGTCACATGTGTCCAAGTGCATGTTTAAGGCATTGAATATTGTGCCTTTTGGATTTGGACGCCCCTCACCTTCTAGATACTTCTTGAAGCTTGTATCACTCTATTTATTGAGTGCCTTGAGTTGTAGAATGCATAGTTTTATTTGTAGGTAACGGAGTGCTGCCAGTATCACTCTAGAATAGGTGTTCGTGTTGAAGCACTTGTTGAAGAAGCTTGTACTTGGTGATATCTTATAACCATTATTTGAAGTAATAGAGAAAGTATTGTGTTTTGGAGGGTGGGGTTTTTTACCCAAAAGGGTTTTCTCCACATATATTTGGTGTCACTATTTTATGCATTCTTGCTATTCTATTTCCATTATTCTATGTATGTGCTTCTTTTATTGTAATAGTAAAGGGTGTCAAAAGAAATTTTTGTAACTCTCCTTTGATTAGATTAGTGTAGGAAGCTATTTCCGCTCACCCAACTTCCATTCATAGACAATCATATCATCAATATGACACAAGATATACCCTAAGAAAATCCTCCATGAGGAAAATTTCTAGTCTTCAAAAACATCCACACTTAATGTATTATTCAATAATAAAATATTACAATACAATTATAAAGACTTCATTTTTGAAATATTAAGCTCCTTCAATGTATTCTCCATGTGTCCACGCATAATGACTAACCATACAATCATATTTCTCATTCCATGTTCCACATATGTATTTTATAAGAGAGCTCAATACAAATAACAACTGACCTCACCATTAAACATGTGCTTGTTTTTATAGATTCTAATGTGACTAAACACATCTCTTGAAATGCACCACAAATACATACTTATTTTACATAAAAAAAATATTTCTTTTCTATACAAGATGTAGAATACCTTTATTCCTAAGGTTCCTTGCTCTAGCAAACAAATAATAACCTTTTGGATGCCTCATATTCCTCTTTGTGTATATAAATATTGACAATTTTACCAAATTGTGCATAAAGAAGATGAACAATTGATTTAAGGAAGAAAAAGTTGTGAAAGATTAATGAGAAACCATTCACTCTATTTACTATGAAAGAAGACCACTAGAATTCAAGAAACATTGTGAGTTCTATACTTTTTAATACATACAAATGAAACCATTAAAAATAATATAATAATGCATAATATTTATTATAATTTTAAAAATTATTTAAATAATGAATATTAATTTTTTTAATAATAAAATTAAAAATCACATATCAAATAAAATAATATTATATTTAATTTTTTAAAAATTAATACATTTAAAATATCTCTACTAATTAAGTACATTTTATGGCCAATATTAGAATGAAAATACGTCCGGAAAGTTAGGCCTATTGGTTGTCCAACCCAAATAAAGAGTAAGTGAAAGTGACGTTTATCCTAAATCCGACAAGCCTTAGACCAGTAATGATTCAAGACACGAGCTTACTTTACAAATGTAGTAATTGCCTACATATGTTCCTCTCTTTATTCAAATGATTGTATAGACCACTAGAAATGATTCTTCCAGTGGGACCATGGTGGCTTAATCGTTAGAGTGATGATGACAGCAGTGGGCCCTACAAGGATGTTATGCGTGCAGACCATCAAAGCTTTACCCTACAAAAATGCTGGTGCCATCATTTTTATCTTGAAGACGTTACAATTCAGAATTTATGTAAAATTTGCGCCTTGCCATTCCTCGCCTCTGCCTGCAGCTGGAAGAGTAGAATTCACACATGTTTTGATCTTCTTTCGGTTGCTGGTCGTGGGTTCGAATCTCCTCATGCGATTGTAAGTGGCCAAATTTATCTCCTTCCGATTTGAGTGAAAGCAGGTTGGATTTTCTAGGTGCAGCTCTATCCAGCGGGTTCAGTCTCGTGTGTTTTAGAGGAAGAGGATTTTTAATTAGGGTTATAAGGGCAATTGGGGTTGTAAGGAGATAAAAAATTGGACATTTGAGTTTCGGATTTGGAGGAGAGTAGGGACAAACTTTACACATTGGTTGTGCGTTAGTTTTGGAGGACTTGGCGGCGAAGTTTGGACGGATCAGAGAATACTTTGTTTTCTGGCTCTGGATCTGACCGAGAACGGGGTGTTTTAATTGGCTGAGTTTAGCGGGGTTTAAAAGGTCGCTGATTCTAGAGGATATTTTATTTGGGCGTTGATTTGGAGAAGCAGAAGAGGGTTTTGATTGATTGGTTAATTTGTTGTATTTGTCCACGATTCAAGAAAATAGGGAATAGTTTGTTTCGAAGCGCTGTTTTCTAAGGAGAGGATGTCAGAGGTTGTGCTTCATATCTACGACGTGACAAATAGCGCATCGGCGAAGACAAACAATGTCATCACGCAGTTGAATAAGATTATGAAGGATGGTATTGGTATTGGGGGCATCTTCCATAGTGCTGTGCAGGTAAGCTGCATTTTTCGCAATCCTCTTGCTTTTAATGTTACTGTGCCGCGTTTAACCGAAAAAACACAGATAATAAGATAATTGGCTATGTAGACTAGTTATTGAGTAGACATCAATATGAAAGGTTAAGGTAGTTTTGGAGGTTACCCCGAGCGACACTCCGGTTTGGTGAATGTGAGCTCTGTTTGGAAGCCCGCAATGGAATTGATTTCCATGTACATCATGTATTATTCAAATTTTGTAATCCTGTTTTTTTGTCTAATGACCAAACTTAGGAGCAAACTCGATCTTGCCTATCCACTTAAATCTGGAGTCCCTCTTCACACCTTCCAATGCTGGGAGAGTGGCTGCCTGATTTAGCTTCGAATTTTTTAGGCATAACAGCTTTCGGATTCGTTGCATGCAAATTTGTTCAATTTCGATTTCATACTAGTCTGCTGGACATGATCCAGGCAGACTATGCGCTTCCTTTTGTTTTATTGGTCATTCTTGGACACCAGTGGACATGACTATTTAAATAGTGAACTGGATATCTGAATAGAATCTCTCTATAGCAGGGCTTACACATGTTTTTGTTTGTATTGTTGGTTTAGCAAAAAGATCCTTCACATTCAATAACCAAAAATATATAAAATATAGATCTTAATCCCAACTCAAAAATCTAATAATGGATTGAGAAAGAACAACTTAAATCCTGGGAAATATGGAAGTGCATAGTGGAAATCAGGAAGCTGTTCATCTTGAAAAAGTTACTTACAATCAAAGTGAATTTGGAATGTGGTCTAGATGTCGAATTCCATTTGTTAAATAGATTTTTATGTTCATATATATTGTGTTTTGCAATTTAGTTTTGAATCCAGTATATTTTTCTTGTGAATGTATCTTTCTTTTCTATATCACATCCTTTGCAGTCAATGCATGAGGAATGATGAATGAATCTTACATTACTGTTTGTTGTAGCAACTGAAACCATACCTGAGGGGTTTCTATGTTGTGATGTACCGATTAATGTGCACATTATTGGGTCAATCAGAGCATACTCAAAGGGGCTTGAAAGCAAGCCATCTTCGTGGCATTTTTCCATTAGCAAATGGCCTGCTAGATGTTTAGATTCTTATCTTTATTAACTTTAAGCCTTACAATTCAGCATAGTTACCAGGATACATGGGTGTACTAGTACTGGGACAGACATATGCCGTTCAAATTAGGATATGTGAGTAGATGAATAAAAAGAGGACTATATTATATATAAATTTGGTTACTAGAAATTGGGGTTATGGTGACAAGGATGCAGTCCACGTTCCCATAGTGAATTTTCCTTGCAACTATGCAATTTAGTCTTTTCACAATGATTTTATTGTATACTTGCCTCCTGTATGCTGTATTCTCTTCTTTTCATATTCCTGCATTTTGGAAATTTAGAACCTTAGATAACTTATACTATAAATTCAAACGTTCAGTTTAAGAACTCATGTTTTGGTCTTTAGCAGCTCCCTGTTCCCTTAAGGGTTCTTCACTCCTCATGGATATTCATATTCCACTTGGATAATGGCTAGGGTTTAATGCTACATTTTTTTTTGGCAAAATGGTCAAACTGCTGCAAAAATCATAATTTTCAAAATAAAATGATGGATGTAACATACTCCATAATGTTACTACAATATTTTTTAAACTTTAAGCAATAAAAACAATCACATTGCATACTATGAATGTACAGTTAGAACAACTATCCATTGACAATATAATCTCACAAGTACATTAATACATAGATCATCAAGTACAACCATCCAATAGATACAACGGTCACAACTACAACCTTCAATAATATACATCAAATACATAGGCCAATATGCCAATCTACCACATATGCAATAGTGGTCTAATACAATGATACACACAAGTGAAGTCACTAATCCAATCCACAAGCAACTCCCTCCAAGTTCCTGCTATGTACATTGGAGGTATGTTGAAACTGCATATCAAAGGAACCTGATCCTTCGCAACCATCAATTTTGCTTGAAGTGAACAAATGGATAATTCAATAACACAAAATACAAAGACAAGTCTAGTGATTATCTTCTTAGGTTGTTTTTCTTTTCGATACATATTTATACAACCAAAACTATAAGCCATACAACTTAACCAAAGCATTCCACTTTGACAACAAACGTCAACAACACTAAACATCATAATACAACATATCAACACAAGCAAGACTTTACAACATACTATAGAACATAAGTACAATAATCTAGAAACATATAGAATACAATAACATAGTAAAAGAAACATACAACACAAGACATGAACCTTTACACATTACAAGATCACATTGTAACATTCCTAGATGTATCCCAACCATGCTAAGATCCGTCTCCCAATTGTGTAATTAATAAGCCACCTCACATAAGAGCAAAGGCAAACTACATCATCCATAGAGAATGCTATCTCAAAAGGTAATATGAGCATGAATGCTACAAAATAGGCCACATGTCTTCATATCAAATAATCTTCTAATTCTTGTGGTGGAAGGCAAGGGATAATGCATAAACAACTTGTGGACCTTCTGCTAATGAGAGCACTTGAGGCTAGTGTTATGCAGTGTAAATTTAGTGAGAAGAACAAGCTCTTGCCTTCCACCAAACATATCTTAGAGGACAATGATTTCTTAGGTGTTAGAACATGAAGCAGAGAGGATGATACCATGATCTATCATCCATGACAAGGATACCCAACTTCTCATAACTCAAGTCTCATCAAGATACTTAGAATACTCAGATGTTTAGAAGCATGGGATTGAGTTCCCATTAGGCTCATTCACTAACCACCTAGTATACTAGTCACAACTCATTAATGAGTTACAAACCCACCAAACTCACCTAGTATACCATATTGGGAGAGCACATTAAACAATCAAGACTTCAATCCTAGCAGCTCGCTAAAAGGTTGCATCATATAAATATACTATTTTGTGACAGCTGAGAACATCAGAAGTAGCCTATACAGGTCATATTGAACCTTCTCATCAAGTTTAGACTTTAGACTCACAAAATTTGTTTCTCTGCTTGTGTTTGCCCCTTTTTACCTAAGTTACTGAATTGGAATTGGGTATGTGGGTAGGGTATGTTGGTATGACATAAAAAATATGAGGGCTAGATACTTTCTGGGTACATCTGTACAAACAACATGTAAAAATCTTAAATATTTATATGTTTGCAGCCTACAAATAGGATTTAAGCTCAGAATATCATATATCATGCACATGTTAAGAAAACTACCATAAATGGTACAACTTTGAAATACAATATACTAATTGGATATCAATTTGTCAAGTCATATATCATGCACATGTTAAAGAAAACCACCATAAATGGTACAGATTTGAAATACAATATGCTAATTTGATATCAATTTGTCAAACTTAAATGTATGATAGATGTTTAGAAATTGAAACAATTTATAATGTACATTGTTCAGAAAGTGTAACAATGTTAGGAAAGTGAAACACTTTATGATTTAATAGATTCATAATTTAAAATTTTAAAATTTTAAGATTAAATTTACATTATGATAAAAACTTTAAAAAGTATATAATTTGTGGATTTGTAAGTAGTATATAATTATATAAATTTACCTTAGACTTTTATTTTGTAAATAAATATTAGAAACAATAATATAAATATTAAAAATTAAAAAAGCAACATATAAATATTAATTTTTAAAAAATATAAGTATTAGAAACAGTACAGAAATATTAAAAAACAATATATAGTTATTAAAGAACAGTATTTAATGGCTGGATGCATTTGCCACCCACAATGTTAAAGAACAATATTTAAAAACAATTTATATTAGACTGTTTGACACCTATTGGCCATACGAGAGAGTATTTGGGTGACTCACACAACTAGCCCAGGGCTCCATTTACCCACACTAATCACAAGTTCTTCTCCATCTCCCTTGTATATCATTATAACACCCTTCATCGTGGGTTCTGAAAAAGACCTTTCAAAAGAATAAAAGATGTTGTATGCCCACTTCATCATGTGACTTGCTCTTTCCCCAATGGATTGGCTTGTACCCAAGAGCATGCGGCCTGATCTACTAGTGCAAATCTTTGACCATGTGGAATCTACCTATGCATATTTAAATGTGGTTTACCTTAGTTCAGTCCTAGGCAAATCACAAGCATTTTCTTTCACATGAAATGCAAAATAATGTGGTAGTTTAGTGTTTTGGATGTGCATTTAGGGTTTCATCTACCATAAAGCTTTAAAAAATGCATTTTAAAAATCTGCCTATGTTGGAATGGACCTGGATTCGAGGTAGAATTGCTACCTCAATGTCAGAATTGTCCGAGTATGTCATATGCCGTTTCCAGAAGTTTCCTCCCAAAAAAAATGAACCCTGCTCGATTCCATAGGGGATTGGATTCGTATTGGATTTTGGAGAGACGTGCTATATCTAGCAGATTTGGTAACATAGCTTTTTACACTTCCAAACTTAGTGTTCTCCCTAGTGAGCAGCACAACCACATCCCTGCAAGAAAATTTGTCACTAGTTTCACAATATCCATTTTTCTTCTTTTTCTCATTGACCTAAGACCTAGGAAAATCTATATGATGTAAAAACTAATACATCTAACATTCCGTAAGTTCCAATTTATCATTCGTACACTCATAAATCCAAACCTATATTTTTCAACTTTTCTTTCATAACAAGGAAACTACAGATTAATCTTCAAAAGTCATTTTCAGATTGGAAACATTAAAAAATTAGAATTTACATGTTTTCATATTCATCTTCTTCAATTTACCCTGAATCCAAATTCAGTCTTCTATTGTTGCCTAGGTTTCCTTAGTTTTAAAATCTTTCTTCCTAGACAAGCAACTTAGGGTTTAATCTCTAATTTTCATTTTCAGATTTTATATGTTCAGAAGTAAGATCTAACAAGTTTTATATAACTATTACGTTCCATTCTCTAAGATTCTAAGTTTTCATGATTTGATTTTTATTTACATCTTTCCAAATCTAGTTTCTTCCATTGAAAGCAATCATAAATTTCACACATAGAATCCATATAACACTCAATCATGATTTCACAATCAGTTCTAATTCATTTAATTACTAAATTGTATTGTTTTCTAATCCTTTTCATGAATATGAATTCAACATTTTCAAAAAGCTCAACTTAAAAATTGAATATAAAATATTACTTTCCAATTCTATTTGAATATAAACTCCTCTCAAAACTAAATGTAGAGCAAATAAATAATTAATTAATCTAATCTCTAAATTCTAAAATTGAAACTATCCATGATCAACACTTAAAATAAGATAATTGTAATTCATATCTATGACTTTACTAGTTTTTGAAAATAAATATTAATTATTTTCAGCATAGCTAATCAATTCAAATAAAAACTTATTCTTTGAATTATGTAATAAGCAAAAAATATTAATTATCAAACCTATTGAATTAAATTATCATAATTAATTCAAACAATTATTACTTCACTATATTTTGACACTAATTATTAATTATTTTTAGTAAAGCTAATTAATTCAAATAAAGATTTATTCTATTAATGTAATGTACCCTTCCCAAGCAGTCAACAGGAGTTGTGGTTAGTCTATCACCTTGGTTCTCGTAGACTAATGTGGTGGTTAGGGAACCCTTATGATAGAGTTTGTGGCTTGTCAATCAACCGTTTGGGTTTTATTGCTGTTATTTCCAACTTAGTGAATTTCAGGGGTTTTGCAGTGATGCCTTCCGGAGCATTCATTGGATACTTTGTCCACACTTACTATTTTTAGTAAGTCATGGGTTGATCACTGACTTGGTCAAATGGCAACATTTCTATGTTGGGAATGTTGGTGAATACTTAACCTTGGTTTTATCTTGGCAGTTAGCGCAGTCTAGAGCTTTAAGTTCAAATAATGCAAATATTAAAGTTAAATTAAAGATTTAACTTCAACGTTATTTATTTTATTTATGTGACTTTATGCTTAAGGAGTTATAAACTTATATGGGGTTTTTAATGACATTTTAATATCATAAAGTCGGCTTCCCAACTCTCAGGAGTCATAAGGGGGTAATAGTAAATTAAATAAAAAAGTAAAGTTAAAGGCCAACTTGGGTGTGGGAATTGAGGAGTTAAAAGTGTTTTTGTGAGCTCATTTTGGCATTCATGCTTGAGAAAATATACATAAGGGTTTGCTGGTTGGACTAAGGTCTCGGCTTTGTGAGGATGAAATCCCTCATGAGGATTGAAAGACATCCCAAGGTTGAATGCTGATAACTCCATTCAGGGGTTATGCTGGTAACTGATTTTTTACAATTTGCAGCCATTATACGAGTAAATTGCTGAGGGTTTTGAGGAGAAGGATAGTCAACAAGATAGAGGAGATATTGTAGGTTATTTGTGAAAGGAAAGGACATTTTGGAGACCTTGATCTGGCCATACCATTCCAGAAGGGGCCGTACAAGTCATTAAAGGAGGTGTGAGACTTCCTAGGCCAAACACCTAGGGTTTGGGCTTGTTCTCACCCCCATTGGAGGCGTCTAGGGTTTGGGCATTGCTGCACATCAATTCTACAAGGGAGAAGCTAGCGTTTGGCAAATTGTGGGTGTTTTTGTATGTTCCAGCTTGCTGGTTTTTGTAATATCAAACCTGCAACTTTCATAACTGCAAATGGGTATGCTTCCATTGTGTTTCAAATGCTAAATATTGATTTGGGTTGTTGTTAGTTTATGAAATCTCTCTTATAAATAAATTAGTTTAGTTATTTGCTTTTTATGCATCTTCTTTCAAGAAGAAAAAACAAAAAAAACTGAAAAAACAAACACAGAAAAAAAAAGCAAAATTGGGGTGGAACACCTACAATTAATTAATTAAAATAGCAAACACTATTAATTAGCAAACTTATTTAATTAATTAATTTCAAAAAATTATTAATTCATCAGGTTAAGCACTGGACGATCCTCCCAAAATTCATCGCTCCATCCGGCCCCGAGGACGGGACGATTTGGGGAGGCCCCTCGGGCCCTCGACCGGGAAAATTCATACAAACGTCTCTTGTCTCCGAAGGGATGCAAGAGATGGGAAACGTCGTTGTCCCGGGGACGCTAACCGTCCCCTGTGTATATGGAGCTCCAGAAAATTAAAGAACATAAAATTTTGTTTTTTAAAACATTTTATATTGCTATTAAATGTTTTGTGGGCCCACAACAACATAATGCGTTTGTGTAAAGTCTAAAAACAAAAATTTAAATGAAACTTAATAAAGTTTCATAAGATTCAATGATATTATTTGGCTCTCACGGCAAGCGACGGCAGGGGCGACGACTTCACACAGCAAAGCACGGGAAAATCTCTGCCTCAGCTCAGTCTAAACGATTTTTTGGCATTTTGCTCCTGTGTTTGGGCATTTAACAGAGACGTTTTTGCATTTTAAAGAGGCATGAAACAAATTTCTTCAAGTTTTTGTTTCTCACGCCTAGAGTAAAGTCGTGGCTGGGCTCTATTTGACTGTGTTTTTTTCTTCACTCAAGCTGCATTTTGTTTGTGTTTGGGATGCCTTGAGGAGCTGGGAGCTGCACTTACTTAGTTCCATTTCCTACCACTCTCGTGATTTATTGATATTGATAGACCATGGTTTTATTGATGTTTGATATTGCTATGATAAATTTTATAATGCTTTAATGACATTTATTATGTTGTTATGCTACTACTCTCGCGATTTATTTATATATTGATATTGTTGTTAGCAATTATTAATTTATTGACATATATCTCTCTCTTTCCCTCTCTCTATCTATAATATATTAATAAATTTTGAAAAAATCATATATATATATGTATTTTGTATGTCGCCGTCCCCTACCGTCCCCTAAAAATGGGCCCCCTAGAAACGCCCCGAAATGGCCCTACTCCCCCCCCCGGCCCCCGTATGGAACACGCATCATACTTTGGATCATAAGTTTTTCAGTTATCACACTTCATGAACCAAACCTAGCGCACCTTCCCTAATACATATTCTTGTCAACATCACATCTCAACACACAGACCTTGGTAGCACTACAACAAAATGGCAATAATCCATTTACTGACAAAATTCCAAATTACAATATTTAATTGAATCATCAATATCTACCTAATCATTTTACTCAATGAACAAGCATACAAGGAATATGGCATAATACCATATTCTCATATAGCATAATAAGTCTCCAAAGTCAAGATTACACATCCGAATTACAATGGGATGGGAAAAAGTACCAACATAACCAAGCATCTATAAGAGGTCAAGATGAAGTATATTAGATAAGGGGTGCCTTTTGCACTTTCAATGAACTAACAGATAAATAGAACAAAAGAGAAGCCTGAATGAAACAAAGATTTGTAGAAACTTTTGGACCAGTTTCACCTATCCTTGGAAATATTGATGTTATAGCAGCGGGAGATATCTTTCTCTCAAGATTTAAATAATAAATAATTAATAAGGCAAGTCGGCCTTAATTATAAATTACATTTCATATTTTTATTCCTTAAAAGAAGCCGACCTAAATGAAGAGATGCCTTGGTATGTTTATATACAAGGTGAAGTTGATTCATCAAATCATTAATTCATTCTTCATTCAATTCGCACTCTCAAGGAGAAGTTCGCACCCTAGCAGCAGATCATAATTTTTGTAGCAGCAGTTCGACTTCAAGGAGATTAATATTCGATTGTATCAAGGAGAGATTCTTATCATTTATTTTTGTCAAGTTCTCCCTTGAGAAGGGTCTAATTTGTAAAGCAGATTTCTGCTCTTATTCGTCCTATATATAAGAGATATATTTTTTTGGGTTTTTCTTTCTCGAGAAGGAGGGTTTTCCCAGGGTAAATTGTTGTGTTCATTTGTCTTATGTGTTGCATTATTTATTGCTTACATTTTTGATCTAAAACTAACATGGTATGAGAGCGGGTCTAAGAAAAGATCTGATCAAATTTGCTTAAGTAGTCAAGTCAACTTTTCATCGAGGGTAGATCTTGAAGTATTGCAGATCTGAGGTTGCAAATTATTACAGACCTAAGGGCAGATCTTTGAAGGTGAATTTGTGCGGAAAAAGAAGATGGTGAGTGGTGTCAAGGTAGAAGATAGGCTTGATGGAGCTTCAAACTTCAACTCTTGGAAACCCAGGGTACTCATTGCATTAGAGGAGAATGATCTTCTTGATTTTGTGGAAAGTGATATGCTCAAGCCTTCCAATGATATTGAGAAAATCCAATGGAAGAAAAATGGCATGAAGGCTAGAAAGATCATGATAGACTCTATGATGAATCACCTAGTACCAATCATCTCCAAGTTGAAGACAGCTAAAGAAATGTTTGATACTCTAAAAGGATTGTATGAGATCAACAACACCAGCATAGCCCTTGCTTTGAGACAACAACTTCACCATGTAAAAATGGCTAAAGATGATTCAGTCATCTCATTCTTTATGAAGATTGTTGATTTGAGAGATCAGTTGAGCGCTATTGGGGATATAATTGTAGACAGAGATCTTGCTATGTTGGCACTAAATGGTCTTCCTCAATCTTGGGAACCCTTTATTCAAAGCATCAGTGGGAGATCCAAGTTGCCCAAGTTTGATCATCTTCGAGCTGATTGTATTCAAGAAGAGTCCAGGTTGGCAGCAAGAGGAATTGGGAGAAACTATCATGATGTAGAAAATCAAGTTCTTGCTACACATACTTCTAAAGAAAGAGGCAAAGGAAGAAAGAGGAATAGAGACAAAGAATCAGATTCTGCCTTAGAACCAAAGAAGAAGAAGGATCTCTCTCACATTCAATGTTTAAGGTGTGACAAGTACGGTCACTTTGCTCAAGATTGCAAATTAAGGTCTACACAACATGTTTCTCCTGCAGAAATTGACATAGGGACAACTCAGAAGGACCCAAGCTCTAAAGTCAATTCAGAAGGTTTCTTATTCTAAAGTCGATCAAGATGAGGAATTAACATTCAAAGGGAGTCTGACAAACCAACAGAGGCAACCTTGGGTGAGGAGGTTAGGAGGTTGATGTCGTACTTGGAGCTTTAGAGGGAGTCACATCATCATGAAGACTTGTTGTAGTGTATATTTCTTTGAGACGAAGAAATATGAGGTGAAAGCCCTTGTAGTGTATATTTCTCTGAGATGGAGAAATATGAGGTGAAAGCCCTTGTAGTGTATATTTCTCTGAGACGGAGAAATATAAGGTGCGAGCCCTTGTTCATCTCTGAGACTAAGATGAGACGTCATGTTGAGAGACTCCATGATGACATCACGTTGAGAGACTCTGTGATGGGCACTTGTGCACATGTTTCTTTCCACACATGGGAGTAGCCATGGTGGACGCCATGTTGAGTGACTCCATGACGATATCACATTGAGAGACTCCGTGATGAACTCTTTTCCACAAATTGGTGTAGCCATTGTGGGTGTCATGTTGAGAGACTCCATAACATGGATATCTGGAAAGATACCTTCCTAGCTAAGAGGGAGTGTTGATGTTATAGTGGCGGGAGATATCTTTCTCTCAAGATTTAAATAATAAATAATTAATAAGGCAAGTCGTCCTTAATTACAAATTACATTTTATATTTTTATTCCTTAAAAGAAGTCGACCTAAATGAAGAGACGCCTTGGTTTGTATATATACAAGGTGAAGTTGATTCATCAAATCATTAATTCATTCTTCATTCAATTCGCACTCTCAAGGAGAAGTTCACACCCTAGCAGCAGATCATAATTTTTGTAGCAGCAGTTCGACTTCAAGGAGATTAATATTCGATTGTATCAAGGAGAGATTCTCATAATTTATTTTTGTCAAGTTCTCCCTTGAGAAGGGTCCGATTTGTAAAGTAGATTTATGCTCTTATTCGTCCTATATATAAGAGATATATTTTGTTGGGTTTTTCTCCCTCGAGAAGGAGGGTTTTCCAGGGTAAACTGCTGTGTTCATTTGTCTTATGTGTTGCATTATTTATTGCTTACATTTCTGATCTAAAACTAACAGGAAAAAACAAGAAATTCTTCATTTTATTAAGTAATATCTTTTCTGTGGACAGCAGAAATTTCTCTTTCCCTAGAGTTAAAGGCACAACATACACTACTTTTAGATTGAAAAACATCTTCTGAAAAATGTACGTCAAAACTAATTATTCAAAACATGGCATATTGTACGATAAACACAATTCCAGGATTCCTTGAATATTCTAAATATTTCTGTCAGTGCATATTGTTCATTCACACATTACTACCGTTACAATCAGGTTTCCTTTCCTTGGATGTAATGTCCCCTTTGGGGATATACCTGGTTTTTTCCCAAAGTAACAATTCCAACAATATAATTTATTTCACAAATAGTATTCTAAAATTAAATCATATAAAAGTTATTGTACTTAGAGAAAATGAACAATTAAGATACATAACATCACCTAATTGAAGGGTGCCCGGAGACTGTTCGTCACAATTAAGCCCAAGAGCGTGGTATAACACCCCTTGGCCCACAAGTGGCAGGAAGTCCCGTCTATTCAACATGGGGTGGCCTACTTACATTGTGGAACTGGTCTGCTGCCTCTCTCAACCGTGTTTCCGTTCTAATCCCTGCCTGATTGCTTATAAGGAAACAAATAGATTAAGATAAATAACATCACCTAATTGAATCTAATCTACAACTTCATTTCCAATAACCAACCATAGCAAGGATTGGAGAGGAAAGCACGATAGAGTGCCTGAAGACTGTTCATCACAATTAAGCCCAAGAGCGTTGTATAACACCCCTTGGCCCACAAGTGGTAGGAACTCCTGTCCATCCAACATGGGGGTGGCCTACTTACATTGTGGAACCGGTCTGTTGCCTCTCCCGACTGTGTTTCCTTACTAATCAATGCCTGATTGCTTATAGAGAGACAAATAGATTAAATCATTAATTATAAGGGCTTACTAAATCCAAAGGCTGCTGCTTTTCTGACTGCAAATCTTTTATATCTTATCTGATCTCCTACTTGATCTGTATGTTCTCCCCTTTTAAATCTGCATATTTGACCTTTCAAATCTACTTATAATATATTCATATTTCTGCTGTTGAACTTCTGAATTCTGCCCTTAATTGGACTGATTTATCATATTTTCTGCTTGAATAGTTGATATTTGAATGATGGATGTTTGTAATTTTGTTTGATTGAATGAATTGATAATTTATGATGATGATTTGCTGATTGATTGTTTGTTTGATTTGATAATTGATGATTGATTTGATGGATTCCCGAGTGATGATTGGATGAGTGCTGATTTGATGCATTCGTGAGTGATGATTGATAAGTGATCCTTGAATGCTTGGAATGATTTATCCTTTATACTTTATTGGTGAACGAGTCACCACTTTTCATAAGAATTGAGTCACCACCCTTTATTGTGTTAGAATTATGAAAAACACGAGCCACAAAATCAAACAACGAACAAAGCCACCTTCCATGCAAGAGATCTGCAAACAAAGAATTACTATATTCCTCAACAAGAAAAAGTTACAGAATGCAAGAGACTATAAAAAATAGTATAAAGGCTCGAGAGAGCAGAAAAGAGATAATACAATGAGGTTTGAGTGCTATATAGGAGCAACCCTAAATGATAAAGGGATTAGATCATGACAAGTTTCAACATCTCATGCAATGAGATAAAACGATCTAATAATAGCTCACTTCAGTTAACATAGAAAAGCACTTAGTTAACTAAATAAATAACTCCTAAGTTTAGCTTAAGTGCATGAGAATAAATTAGACTAATAATCAATTAAATATTAATTAATCATTAGCTAATGCATGATTACTCTAACACATTGCTGTCTTTTTGAGAATAATAAATCATTTTTCCAAATTGATCTCTCTTGCATGTCCTCCTCAAATGAAACCTTCTCCCCTTTATATCTTCCAATGTAAGGGATAAGTCACACCTCTTCATCATGTCTGCCCTTTGCAAGAGTCACAACCTTTCACAATTACCACCCTTTGAAAGAGTACAACCCTTCGTAATTTTTGCCCTTTTGAAGAGTCACTTCTTTATTTCTTCCCATTCCTTTCTTCTTCCATTAATCTCTCCTTGATTCCTATGCTCCCTTCTTCTTTTCCTCCCTCCTTTTTCAAATGAACTCTTCTCCCTTTTATATCTCATGTTTGAGGGAGTCACAACTCTTCATTTCATGCCTTTTGACCATTCATTATACTTTATTAAATTTTAAATATATTATATTTGATTTTTACTTTTTCTTTTTATATTTTAATTTTAATATTATATCTATTATTAAATCCTATCTCAAAAAGGGGACATTACATTGGATTAGTTAATCACATATATTTTGATCAATTTTCTGAGGTTAGGATAAATGATGCTTGCAATATGAATTGATTGTTCTCTATGGATCCACGAGCGATATGTTCAAACTTATTCTTAGATGGGTGATATCTTGGGAAGTTTTCATCTTAATACGTGAGGGTAAATTGGGGATATAGTTTCATTGAGCATGGCCACAGTGAACTAATTTACTTGAGGGCCAGGGCATCAAATTCATGGCACTATATGTTCTTCAAAGTTTTGGTTTTTGTAAATATTTATTCTCTTTTGGATACAAGTATTAATAATTTGTCATTTATATGTGAACTACTTGGCAGTATTATAAATTAATAAACTCTTGGATTTGATGTGTTCTAATCAGATATTGTACATATGTTTCTGCAAAAACTATTGTTTGCATCTGTCGGGGCAATCAAGAGAATGCATTGATCTGTATATAGGTGTGTGACATTCTAATTGATAAACCCCCTGTGGTGTTTTTTGCAGATTTATGGTCAGGAATGGTCCTTTGGATACTGTGAAAATGGAACTGGGGTTTTCTGTTGCCCTCCTAAACAAAACCCTATGTATACTTATCGTGAAAGCATAGCCCTTGGAAAAACTAGTTTGTCAGCCCATGCAGTAACTCGGATTTTGACAAAACTGAGCAGTGAATGGCCTGGCTATGACTATGATTTATTATCAAAGAACTGTAACCATTTCTGTGACAAATTCTGTGAAGAACTGGGTGTACAAAAACTTCCAGGCAAGGCTATTTATAAATCTTTCCTTTTATTCTATTGTTATGTATGCAAAATTGATAATTGCACGAGCATTAAATAATAAGGATTTATTTAATTTATCTTAAAACCATCGTAGCTTTGCTGTATTTGTTGTTACATCACTATTAAGTTGACTTGTGGTTCTGGCAGATTCAAATCATATTTTAATCTGTGTTCATCTTCTTCTAGGATGTCTGTTTCTTGAGGTCACAGGAAAAACTTTGAAGCACCTGAAAATCTGTCCCCTGCTAGTTTTATATGTTAAATTACTCATGAGTCATCCTCCTAGCACCTGAAATTAGTTTCGTAGTTAGTTATAGCCATGAAAGTATATACATTTTATGTATGTTTTGTTATATGATAATCATTATAGTAGCAATGAGCATTCCCTGACCTGTTGTAATGACGTGCAGCTTGGGTTAACCGTTTTGCAAATGCTGGTGATGCTGCTATTGAGGTTGCTGAAAGTACTGCAGTGAGGGTAAGAATATTATATCTTTCTGATCTGTTCAGGTTCAGGCTGAATGTTTTGCATCTGTCATTATTCATTCAGAAAGAGTATTGTATATATTGTTACATAGCAGCAGAAATTACTTGTTGTGATGATAGATACTCATGAGGATGGATACTCTATATTTTACTGCATAGATCTGAATAGGGACTTACTGATCTCATGTAATGAAGCTCTATGTAAGTATTTTTTCTTATGATCTTAAGTAGGAACTTGAAATATAGTTCTTTTTATGTTAGCATTTCTGTTGGATTCTGCAATAAAGACACTGAAAATGCTGAATTAAATAGCATATATATTCACTAGCTTAGATTCCAAGACTGAGGGATATCCTTTCTGTGACTTGTAGAACTTGCACCCGATTCCTTCCCTTTGTTTCACATGTCTTTTGGTTGTGTTAGACAACAAATCAAACTATTATTTTACAAGATGAAACAGTTATCATGGCTTTCTGCAACCAGATTGAATAGCAGGTGGGAACTTATTAGATTTGTAAATACGTGAATTACAGAGCAGTACATTTTTAATATCTTTTGGTCTTTGTTGGGAATTTAGTTGAATAATAGGGGTTGGTAGTTAGAACAAGAATATACTTTTAACGATGCTTAAGATTTCGTATTTCTGTAACATACCATTCATCTCCCTTAGAAAGAAATATACTCTTGACCTTACCTGCACACGGTGAATGAGCTTTAGATAGTATTAGCTGAATTTCAGCTGTCTTGTGAATTTTATTCGATTGTTCTAAACTGTATTTACTGCTTTGTCTTGGTTCAATTACTTGTATCGATTGTGGTTCTTCATAATAACAGAATTTAATGCCTAGCCAATTTGTGTGTATCCAGACTCCTTCATAGTGGGTTGACCATCAAAAACATGTTATTACATTATAGATTGTAACTTAAAGAAAGAAATTATAAAAATGTCCACAATCGACCAAAGTAGGGCAATTGCCTTCATAGGTATATCTGGTTACAATATCAAAATTCCAGGATAAACAAGATCCCTAGGATCTGAAAATTTGATCAAGAATAAAAACTGCAAAGCAATGAATGCCTAATCAGAGAAGCCAAACCTAAGTGGGTAAATCCTAATGTGGCTTTTTCCCTAAGGATCAGAGAGAACTGTTTCAGAAGTCTGGCAAGTAGATGATGTTTTATGGATTTGTCACCATTTATGTTTGGACTAGCTGAATTCATGTGAATCTTAATAGCCACACTCCAGAATAGGCTGAAAGTAGGTAATCACCCTGGTCACCTTGAAGGTGCCCCTGCAATGGCAAGCATCCCTAGTAACAATGATGAAAGGAGGTTAATGCGGAACCTTCTGAGTATGTAAACATATTATTACCTCCCCCAGGTTTCATAGGTAGTGACATCTAAAAATATTGTGCCCGGTCTCTCCCACTCGGAGAGAAAAGAGATGACAAATGCCATAACCACATGGAATCTGGTGGTTTGAGTCAATTTTTAAGTAGCGAACATACTAGCCTTGGGGGGTGCCCCTGCAATGCCAAACATCTCTAGTAAATATGATGAAAGGACATGATTGGGGAACCTTCTGAGTCCTTAAAAACAGTATTGCCTTTCTCAAGTTGTCATGCCCCACCAATAAATGAAATCAATAAATCACCTTATTTCCTAAACACTGGCCAATGCTCCTTGTATTTTGAAAAAAGTGCAAATAAAATATAAATTATTTTACCAGGCCGACCACCCTTTGGTGCCCAATATTGTGACACAGATTTGGCTAATGTTTGGCCGAATCCCTTCAACCTTGGACGACTCCTTTTAAATCAGAAAATAAATTAAATTGTATTCTTCTGTGTGGGCCGACCTTAGCATAAAGATGTTTATATAAATAGCCCCAAGTTTGTAATGGAAAAGGGATGGTAAAGGAGCGATTAAGCCTAAAAGGAGCAGTGATTAATATTGTTAATGAAGGGGCAGCCATTACAGAAACAGTAATTAAGTTTATAAGGTAACGCTCCAATAATGAAAAGGTGCCTATATAATTATGGATGTCTCTTTGTGAAGAGTAACTCTTATGAAATAGCATGTCTTTCTATGAAATCGGTTCCCCTGTGAAGAGGCACGAAGTGAATGTATATGGAGTTAGCTGGGCGTCTAGAAGAGGGGAATATTCAGGGATTAATATGGAAGGAACAGAATCGGAAGGAGCAAAAAGAAGAATATCTTCTGAATAATTAAATCAGCGAATATCTTTAGAAATACACTCATAACTCAGGTATCAAATGTCACAGAATATTAGAAGTTAAGTAGGCAGATCTGAGTGAGTTATCTGCCACTCAAGGATAGAATCAATAACTTTTACAACTGCATAGCCATCTCGTGTGTTAATAACTATTGTGGTATGCTCTATCATGATTATTATTGGTAATGATATATTTTGTTATTTTCATAGTTTGTATTTATTATACTCATCAAGCAACCATGAGAAGGAACGGGGAAATACCAGTAGGTTGAGCAGGTACTAGACTTCTTTCTAAGTACGCCACTTCATGGTGGATGACTGTGTGTCTGCCACTGGGTGCCAAGGGGGTGAGTGTCCGCCCTTGGGCTTAGGGAGAGAATGTCTACGGGCCTCCTATGCTAGCCTTCTCCCCAACTTTACATGGACTGGTTGTTGGGATAGACTTGAGGAGTTTCAATCATAAGAGGGATGGATAAGGATGGATAGGGAAAGCAGGTACAAGTTTACCCACTAATTAGATCACCCCATGCTAGATGTCCAATGTGCCTGCCACTTGGGGCCAAGAGGGTGAGTGTCCGTGCTTGGGCTTAGTGGGGATAGCTTCGGGCGGACTTATCATCTTTCCCATCCAATTCCTTTTATGATTAAGCTCCCATTATGCATCTGAAATGGTTGAGTGTTTACATGGTCCAAATAGATGAGACATTTATGTTGATCATATGAATTATATTCCAATAATAGCTAACATGATTGCAGGACCTAAAGTAAGATTTATCTTCTTAAAGCATTTAATTTGGTAAGTTATAACCTAACTACATTAAACTTGTGATGCTAGGGCAAGATTTAGGGCAATCCCAAAAAGGTGACATTACACAAGTATCATAGTAGAGACCATAGAAGCATATATCTTTAAAAAATTGTGATTTCTTGTCATAAATTGTTCAATGCTACCTCCACCACTTTTTTCCCAAAACTCATGAAAGGTCAACGCATTTCTGCCAGTTTTTGGACTGAGTATTAGCCTGATTTACTGCTGATTAATTGCAATTTAAAAATAAGCACGATTTTTTGGCAAGTAATTGTGAATTATTTGTGCTAAAATCATTATTAATATTTTTCAGTAAAAAAAAATATAGTGTTAGTTTTTTTTTTTTTAAATTTCTTTCCGATTTTTCTGTGACCTTAACTTAATTTTTCATCATTTAATCACACTAAATTGAAAAATATTTATCTTTTGGTTTCCTGAGCTATACCTGAGAAAGATTTTTGCTTCTATGGGAGAGCCATCTGAAAAATATAGTGCTCAGTTTCCCCTACTTGCCAAGAAAAGAGAGGACAGATGCCATGATCACGTGGAATATGGTGATTTTACTCAACTTTTAATTGGATGAACACACCTTCAATCCACTGAGACTGCAAGAGGGATCATACGACTTGGTGTCAGTGGTGCTGGAAATAGTCTTAAATGATGCTGCTATTGACAATTCATAAAAAGTTCTGATCTGAAAGGCTGTGGGTAAGATGTTCAAGTGACTTGTTTATATTGCTGGTAAATGTCTTCTGTGACAGCAATATTGAACACATTTATCAGGGGATTAATGCAAGGAATGGCATCTGATGAGAAGCTTGATGGATGATTGCAATCAATAAAGATGTTGGTAGCCTCAAGAAGAAAATTAGTCTCAAATTGCCAACATTGTTGATGGTCAGTGAAGGAAAGGAGGCAACCTACCTTGATGAAAAAATTCCCAAATGGGTATCTCTCATGACTTGAGATTGAGTCAATTATAGACTTGAGCCTGAAGAAAGAAGTTATCTTGAAGACATCCTTGTGGGAGGTTGGTTGTTTAACGTGAATAGGTAAATGCCTTATGGAATCATCTGTTTGAAGTCGACCGTGAGCTGAAATATGATAGTGTATACCTTCTCAATACATGCAAGGTCCAAAAAAACGTAAACTAGATTACAATGCCAAAACTTTTTAACCCTTAAAGAATTGTGTGTTCAATGAAAAAGTCTAAGAGACACACTTGGAAGAGATATCCTTTGATTGTACCTAAGATCTATGGTGCGCCAAGACAGAACAAGGAATATCCCTTTTGAGAAATGCAATTGAGAGGCAGGCTTCTGATTGGCAAGTAAAATAAACTCCCAAATAAGTGTATGTTACTATGATCACAGATTCTATAGAACTAAAATTTGTAAAGAGCCTGAAGTAACTGAGAATCATAATCTTGGTTTAAATGGGAAATCATTGAAGCAAGCAAATGTATTTAATTGTGTCTGCAAAATTGCAAATGATTGCAAAAATACAGATTGATTTCTAGTTGGCATAAGAAATGCTAGTCTTTTGGGACTTGCATGACCGAGGATGATAATCTTTTTAATGGCTATATGTGTATATATGTTTTGTACTACTACGCAAATAAATGTTTTGATTGTCAGATTTGTCTTATTTGGTAAGCCACCGAGCTTGGCTAGATGTATTTGTTGCCAACATTTATCCACAAGCACTAAGAAGCAACAGAGTAAGAATCCTTCATGCACAAATTGAATTCAATCACATAATTTTTACTCACATCAAGGAACATATATCTATGCTCTTTACTCCTAAACAAATTCTAACATTGGGATAATGCCAATAAATTTTAACATTGGGCTAATCCATGATTAATGGTTGTCTTGACTATAGTTGTGGCTAGTCTTTTGGTTAAAAATTATAATGTTTGATACTAATTATCCTATGCATTTTTCATTTTTGCATTCAAAATTACTTTATTTGTCAGATGGAATAAGAATTTGGTTAGATTACTGAATTCTGTAATTATTTTATAATACTTACTGAAAGAACATCCTAGTTTTAACATAACTTTTTATTCTATTTCATGGTTCACCATAAAGAAAAATATATTTCAGCTGTTAGTCATTCAATTCTTGGATAGTCATTTAACAATTCTCTTGGAATGAAAGTTGAAATAAGGCTCTTGACTAGAATTTATTTTTTGCAGTTAAGGCAGGCAAAAACAGAAATTGTATCTGCAAGCAGAGTTGCATATCGCTTCCTTCTTGGAGGCACATCTACATCAGTTGCTGAGGACCAAGGATCTGTTCAAAGTGTAAGAACTGCCAATGGAGGCAATAACATGTTCCAGGCCTCCTGGCTAAAAAATCTAGCCAGTTTGAAATATTCTATAACTTCACAAAATGCACCCACTGGTAATCAGGTTCAAGGTGAGGGATCAAAGGATGGTGCTGGTTTATCCTGAAGAGGCAGCAGTGCATTTAGTGATTCAGTGTGATTTTCACCATGGCACTCATATGCAGCAGAACTTTTGTAAGGTTGTAAATTTGTTCATATTTAATCTCGAATAGCATCTAGAGTTTGGACTTAATATTTTCTTATTAATGGCAACTTTTGAGCATTTCATTTGTATTAAGAATCAGCAGGTCTTATTTTATTTCCATTCTCTATACCCACTGATTAGTTCTCTACTATATAAAATATTGAACATGGTTGCTTAAGGAATAATAGAAAAAAAATCCTTTTTTAAGCTTTATTTAATTACTGTGATGAGCTATTATTTGTATTCTTTGTCATAGTTGTAATTTTCATGAGTGTTTTAGAAGATTTCAGATGTTTGCACATGTCCAAGTCATTTGTTTGAAACCATGGAAGGTATATAAGAGTCTTTGATTATCCAGCAGAGACAAAAACAAATGTAAAAGCTGTATCATTTTCTTTCTGGTATGAGTTATCATCTGTGTTCCTGAATCGGGTACTGGTACGTGTACAGGTATGTGGGTACGGTGCACTGATATGGCAAAAAATATTTGGGGGCTGGGTACGTCCGTACAAAAAACATATAAAAATCATAAATATATACATATTTGCACCCTAAAAACAAGAATTAAAAATATAGTGTAATTATAATATTAAATATTTCATATACAATTTAATAAATTAATATTATAATAAGAAACAATAAACATAAATTAAAAGATTATATATTATATAATACTAGCTTATCTATCTTATAAAATAATCTATATAAATTAAGCCGAGATATATCGTTTCAGAAGTGTTTTTGACAGTTAGAGTAAGTATAATTCATATTAACTTATTGGGGTTCTTTAAAAGAGGATATAAAAACAAGCTTGATATTATAAGGATTTTTGATAATGCTTAATTCTAGCAAATAAGAGATTGCTGTGAGGGAATAATATTGACATAATAAACACTTTAATTATAATTTTCTTATCATTAAAAAACAAAGTTTACAACATATATAATTGAACAAAAATCAACATGATTTTTAAGTTTATTACTTCATCATATTCCTTAAGTACAAACTTCCTCACTCTTCTAAATACTCTTTAACTATTTACTACTATAATAATAAAAAACAAAAAAAACTAAATTTTAATAATCTTAATCTACCAAAAAAAATGAATGGTTAATATAAAAAACCCTATAATATCCTATTAAAAATGAAAATAAATAAAAATATAAAAACCCAATAATATACCCTATATTTTTAGCAAAGCTAAGCCATTAAGTTCATTAAAGCAAGATGAAAACTAGCCAAAATTTCTTTCTTAAGATCTCTACTTTTTTTTTATTAGTGAGAGAAATTTGAGAGAATAGCTCGGAGCTTACCTTTTGATAGGGCGATCCCCTCACCCACAACTTAAACTACCTAAAACAAGAACTGAAACTGAATGAAAAATCCTTTGTAATCTGAATGGAAAACAACATTTGTTTGGACAATTGTAGCGAGAGCCTTCATTCTCCTTGCTTGTCAAGAGTCCTGCTTGAATTAGAGAGAGAAAGCAGCCTTGTTAACAATTGCTTCCACACCAATATAATACAAGAACCAAAATTGGCATATGCCTTGTTGCTAGGTATCTGTCCTTCATAATTTCATTTAAAACGTGGTGAAAGCCTCACCAAGGGCGTGTATCATTTCTACTCTCCATGCCTCTTCACCCATTTCTTCATTCTCTGCTATTTCTAACATAGTGATGTGGACGATTCCCCTACGTTCAATCTTGGCTGCGTACATGCAATTTATACTCGTTTTTCCTTTCAAACTTCTTCTACACCGCTAGACTTTGAATAGCATATGCTTCTCATTTAAGATATCTTATTGGTTTGAATAGCATATGCTTCTGAAAAAATCTCACTGAGTTTTTAAATAGGAGATACCAGTTGTATTTGAGTTTAATTCAGATTTTGAATCATCTGGGTGAGGCATTTTGGGTTTATAGAATGGCTTCCTCTCGTTTATTGCAATCACACAATGCGAGTCTTTGTAATGACAAACACTCAGCAGTAGTAATGGGGGTTGCAAGGATCAAAACTTCCATGCCTTCCAGCCGGTTTGCAGTTCAAAAGAAAATCCAACCTTCTGAAAGAAGCAACAATGTCTTAAACCTCATCCCGCTTTTATCACCGAGTCCATATGCTAATGAACATAATTAAAATCATTTTAGGAATGTTTTTTATCTGCCTGAATCACAGTGTATATATGATATCTAATGTGCAAATGAATGTATGAGGAACCAAATTGTAATTATGTTATTCGCTTTTTTATTCACAATTTTGTAACAGTATTTTAGAAACTTGGTGGGATTAGAGCGCATGACCAACTATAGTTTAGCATATGCAAAAATGACAGATGGAAATGGTTATATGAAAGTGATCAAATGTGTTTGTATTGGAATGGGTGGGATTCGATTCTTCAACGAAATAGGTAGTTAGTAGTTAAGGCTTTTATTAAGCCGCGATTTAATAAAATAGACGAAACAGGTTAATCGTGCTTCATTAAAACCACATACTCTAAAACAGTAAGCTCCACAAATTTCGAAATAGTCACAATCTCCTTTATCGAACTGTACGGTCAGGATTTGTTATTCATCCTAAATTTAAGGTTGCATTTTTCTTTACACGGAAAAATGCCATTGTAAGAGAAGCCTCTCAGCTTAATTAATATATAACTAAGTTGTTGAATCGCTGCTCTCAGGGCATCGTTTCAGAAATGAAAATGGAATCGAATCGTCCTGGAATCGTACAGGAATCGTTTTTTACTTGTGGGTTCGATTCGGTCTTTGCCAAAACAATTCTGACCGTTTCAAGTGGTGATGTGGCGATTTTGTTGCGTTTCATTCATAGTAACGAGACTCGGACTTGGCTCAGACTGGGTTAAGGTGACTCGACTCGTGACTCAGGACTCGGCGCTCGGACTTGGCACAAACTCGGCACAGACTTGGCAAAATGGAAAAAGTTAAAAAAACCCTAGAAATTTAGAGATTTTTAAGGATTTAAAACTTGTTTCAAGCACCCTTTATTGAATAAACCTTAAAGACACAATAACATCATTAAATAGAAGCAAATTTGATCACATACACAAGTATACAACGATCACATAAGTATAAAGTACACAAATTGAAGTTGAGCTGTTGAAGGAAATAGCATACTTAGATATATAAATATAGTCAAATGTATACAAAACTCATGGAATATGAAATCCATGACATCAAATATTCCATACAAATATGAAATATCAAAACAATAACAAGTCTATGGCATAGTGGAGCTAGCATCCTTCCTATGAAGGCGTCTAAGGGTCCTGGATGATGTAGCAGCTGCAGCCATAGTCTCTGCCTGTGTCTCTATGCCACTCTCACCAACAACAGCTGTGTCTTCTCGTGCTCTAGCCTCCTCCTCAACCATGGCTACAACCTCAGCCTCTCTCTCTGCTTGGTCCACCCAATCAAGGCCCTCGTCTCTAAAGACTGCATCTGTAGCCTCAATGATCCGCTCAGACTGTGGATCAACATCCTCTAGCTTGATCGGGGTGGAGTCGTGGTAAAAAATCTTCCTGTATCTAAGGCGAAGGTTGTAATGAACATACACCAAATCATTCATCCTCTCCACTGATAGTCTAGTGCGCTTCTTGGAGTGTATGTGCTCAAACATACTCCAATTGTGCTCACAACCAGATGAACTGCATGGCTGGCTCAATATACAAATGGAAACTTTTTGAAGGTTCGGTGTATCGGAACCAAACATATTCCACCAACTATTTGAAATGAGAAAAAGAAACAAAATCAATCTCATTTCCAACTTTAATTTTCAAGTTTCAAGTTTCAAGTTTCAAGTTCAACATTTAATAATAAATTACAATATAAAAAGATGAAAATTATGCCCTTAAATATATTTTTACTTGGCAGTAATGTCGTCCTACTCTCTTTGCACAATTGACGTGCAAAGAAGTCTCCTTGTGCCTTAGTGAAGGCATCTATCTCGTGCACTATCTATGTAGTAACAATAGACAACATCCATTCTATTGTCAAGTAGAGCCCACTAAGAATCTCTCTATTTGCACGTAGATCACAGCTGAATTGGAAGGCTGGATTTAGGAAACATGCGGCTGCATGGATGGGCCTATGAAGTTGGTGGTGCTCTCTTTGATCAATGATCTCCCAAATGGGACGATACTTCTCCTCAACTCCACCATAGACAGATCTAATGGCCTCTTTGGCCCTATCCATGCCCTCATATATGTAGCCCATTGCGGGCTTCTCCCCATTAGCAACTCGTAGGAGAACTACCAAGGGCTCGACAAACTGCAAAGTGCAAAATGCAAACGTTGTGAAACATTAACTTAAGTAAGTGTGAAGTTGTGAACAAAAATAAACAAATAAAAGTAAAATATGAATAAAAATTAAAACTTAAAAGTAAAACATAATGAAGAATTAAATTTTACCTTCACAATCTCCTCCGTTGGTGTCCAAAACCTTGGCTCATCAAAATGCAATCAGCCACAACTATCCTTGCAGTGCTTGTAGCATAGGATGAGGAAGACCACTCCTCACCAACAAACATGTGCCTTAAAGCTGCCCTTGACCGAATCAAGGATTGCAATGTGATAAAATTAGTTGCAAACCTAGTGATGCCAGGACGAGCCAACTCCCTCAACCCTGTGTATTGCCTCATAAGGTTAACCACCCATGTGTGATTGTATACAAATTTGCAAATGTTTTTTGCAAAATCCACACATGTTTTGATCCATGGGAGCTTCCCAAGATCCTCCAATATGAGGTCAATGCAATGGGCGGCACATGGAGTCCAAAATATAGTAGGGTGCCTCTCCATCAATAATCTACTTGCATCAACATAATTTGCTGCATTATCTGTCACCACTTGAACTACATTCTCTTCTCCCACCTCAGCTATCACCTCCTCTATAACCTCGCAAAGGTATGTGGCATTTTTGATTTGGTCGGAAGCATCAATGGATTTGATGAAGACAGTGTCACCTAAAAAAATAAGCAAAAGTTAAAACCAATTATTCAATAAATTAAGAAACATAAATCAGCCATATTAAATTATTAATCACTAAATCAAATTCAAATTTGAAATTATTCAATGCATTGAGAGAAGTACAATTACCACTAGAGGAAACTAGAAAATTCAGCAGCATCCTATTTCTCCTATCGGTCCAATCATCGGTCATGATGATGCAACCCAACCTCCTCCATTGCAAGCGTTGCTCCTCTAATTGTGCTTTTACATCTGCAACCTTTTGAGTCAAAAGTGGGCCCTTTAATTCATCTTCAGTAGGGGCTTTGAACCCCACGCCACATTGTTATGGCATCAATCATGTTTTGCCAAAAAGGAGACCTAAAACATGTCATAAATAAATTAATAAGTTACTTAGATAAGTATTGTAAATGTAAAATGAAAAGTTTTAAGTTTTTAACTTTAGATTTGAATTCGATGTTGAGATACATCTAGATTCTAAAATTTAAATATAAATTTTAAAACAATTAAACGAAAAAGAATTACCTGGCTACATGGAAGGGAATGGTGCAATAGTACTAGAAGTCTGCAATTGTTTTCTTTGCTGCATCATATACGTCCTTGTTCCAACCCATGCTCTCAAGTGACTGTTGGGAACCAAGAGTAGTGCGTGGTACAAAATATGAGTCCACCCTAGATTTACGAACTCTAGGGCTAATGCTAACACTCCCACTACCACTAGCAGTAGCAGTGCCAACAACACTAGGAGTAGTACTAGTAGTACGCATAGTTGGTGCGGTAGCAGAAGCACTAGCATTAGGACGGTATGGAGGCATGGAAGAAGCATCTCCAACAACACCAAGTCCTTGTGGCTGCCCAACTCTCACCAACTCCTCCCTCTGCCTTTTTTTCATTTCTTTTTGCAATTCAAATGTTTCTAATTGCACCTGCACTTCACAAACAGCCTTAGGAGGTGCTAGTGTGTAGTCCACTGCATCATGGACGGGTATGTGGGCAATACGATATTTCAATCTGTTTATTCCTCCATGATATATTGTTTTGCAATATTTACATTTTGCCTCTCCTTTTTTCATTCCGGGAAATATTTTAGCATGCTTCCAAGCAGGGTCTTTTTTGCCTGGGGTTTGACTTTGAGACATTGTGAAAATATGGTTTGATTTGCAAATGAAAGTGGCTGCAATAACAAGTAGGGTTTCTAAAATTATTTAAGTTGCAAGTAGGGTTTGTAAAAAATGAAATGCAAACTCAAAAAAACAATGATTTTACAAATTACAATGAATTTTTTGTTTAAAAAACACAAAAAAATCAATTAAAATCAAACTTACCTCTTAAATCTAGCTTGGAATGCAATGCAAACTCCTCCCAATTGCTAGTAATGAGCTAGAGATGCACCTCCTTGTTGGTATGAAGCTTCCCAAATGATTTAACAGCCTGGATTTGTCTTTAATAGTTTGTTGGTTGCCCTACAATGATCTCTTCTTTTTCTTCACAACTCTCTCTTCTCCTCCTATTTTGCCAAATGAATGAAATGAGGTTGCTTTTAGGGCTAAGGAGATAATATAAGTCAAAAAAAAAATCAAAAAACTTTAACTTTATGTTTTTGGTTTGACGCTTCGCCACGATAGCTTGGGACTTCCTAGACGCTACATCCGGGCGTAGTCCTAAGAAGGACGCATGACCTCGCTACACCGGGCTGGCCCTGCCTCTAGGACGCGTACCGGGTGTTTTGGTTTGGGACTCGCCGGATTCCCAAGGAAGCCCTCCTGCTTTCACTGGTTTCATTGACCGTTTTCAACTCAAGCTTGACTTTTTCATCATTTTTTGCGAAAATTAGGGTGACGGAAATACGGATTTAGCGTGTTTTGTTTGTGGTTTTCCATTTATTTTCTCTGTCCGTATTATTCCTCCTTTTCTGTTGGGTGTTTTATTTTCGTGACTGCAAAAAAGGTGAACCACATGTCATGAATCTTCTTCCCTGAGCACAAAGAAAACATGGTACACAGATACCACGCGGCACACATATACCATGCGTGCGAAGTGAAGGAAAAGTGAAAACTGAAGGAAAACACACAGACTGAAGGAAAACGCATGCATATACCAGGTAGGGCTTTTGCATTTTTGTTTGTATTTTTTTTTTTTTTCATTACAGTGTTTTCTAATTTAATTTTTTAGTTTAAGTTTAATTTTTTTAATGTTTTAAACTATAAGTCTATAAGATAATTATATTTATTATAATTTAAAAATATTTACATATTAAATATTTATAATTTCATTATATATATAATTTTTTACATATTTCAATTTTCTTAAATGATAATGTATTATATATATAATATAAATTTATTTATAATAATTAGTATATATAATTTAAAAATATAATTTTACATATTTGATTTTTTGATTTCATAATATGATAATAATATATAAAATTTATTATTTTACAATTTTATTTATAGTCTTATTATATATATAATTAAATTATTAATAATATATTAATATATAATTTTTAAAATATAATATTCATATATTAAAATTATAGAAATTTTAAAAATTATAATTTAGTATTTACTATTTACGTTTAGATTTAGAATTTTCAATTGAGAATTTTAGATAATAAGTTTATTATTTAATTAATTAATTTAATCAAATTTCTCTTAACAATTTACTTGCAAGTTTGTTGCATGTAGTGTCGTAGAGAAACATGGCAGACAGTTTAGCTTCCATTGGCAATACAAATCCCTCATTCAAATTCAACCCGACTTCATCGCTATGGAGGCATGTAGATATAGTAGAGCAAATTCTAGGTGGGGGGACATGTGTTTGAAAATGCCTCAGGTGTGAAAAGAAATACACTAGTTCCTATAGCTGGGTGAAAGCGCATTTGTGTGCAACTACTGGGAAGGGAATTCAACCATGTCCAGGAAAAAATGGAATACCTATTTCACCTTAGAAAATAGCAAAATATATTGTAGAGCAAGAGAAAGTAGATGCAAGGTTTCAAAATAAAATGGGGCATCCATTGAGTACAGGAAGGGGCGCAAAGATGCCATCACAATTTGATTGTCCTGACATTGTAGTAGAAAGCCATCCCTTTTTGAGAGTAAATGAAGTTGAAAATGTCAATGAGTCTAATGTTTTGAATAGAGCAAAGGGACTGTTGGAGAAGGCATTTAATAATGATGCAAGACAGCTTGTTGACCAAGCCATTGGAAGATGCCTCTATGCAAATTGTATCTCTTTCAATGTTGTTCGATCACCTTATTGGCAAGACATGATAAGAAAAGCAAATGAAGCTCCAAAGGGGTACACAAGCCCACGTTATGAGAAGGTGCGTACCACTATATTGTCAAAGGAGGTCAAACATATAGAAGATGCATTATATCCCATCAAGGCCTCATGGAAATAAACATGTGTGTCCATTATTTTTGATGGATGGAAGGATGCAAGAAATAGACCATTGATTAATGTGATTGCAGTGTGCCCTAAAGGGGCAATGTTTCTAAAAGTTGTGGATTATGAGGGGCAGGTAAAGGATGCACAATTTATTGCTGACATCCTTATACAATGCATTAATGAAATGGGACCTCAAAATGTTGTCTAAGTTATAATGGACAATGCGAAGAATTGTAGAGTTGTTGGTATGATAGTTGAGTCATGACTCCAATATATATTTTGGATACCTTGTGCCGTGCATTCCCTCAACCTCATGCTACAAAAGTTGGGTACAAAAATAGATTGGATCAAACAAGTCTATGCTGAAGCTGAAGAGATCCAAATGTTCATAACAAATCACCACATGTCACAAGCTATCTTTAGATCATTCTTGTGACTAGAGCTACTGAAGGTAACTCAAACTTCAAACATTGCATTTTTTTAATGTTATGTTTTACTTCAATAATTTATTTAGAATATATATATTGATTTTAATTATTTACTTTTTATTT
>VDFB02356281.1:0-13517 GCA_007258455.2 Sequoia sempervirens | reverse complement strand
ACAAGATATATCCCCCATCCTCCAATGGCCATACCTTCATCATTACTGCAACTGAGTACTTCACCAAGTGGGTGGAAGCAATGCCACTCTCACAGATCACAGGTACTCAAATTTCTAAATTTATCCTCTTCCATATTCTCTACGGATATGGAATACCATCAACCATCATTTTTGATAATGGAAAGCCTTTCAAGAACCAAGCTATGAAACACCTTTGTGACACCTTCCATATCCAATTTTTTTGGTCTACACCTTATTACTCCTAGGGTAATGGTCAGGCCGAAGCCACCAACAGAACCCTCATAAGAATCCTTAAAAGGTGGTCAACAGTACTGGTCGAGATTGGAACCTTCACATCCAATCCCTCCCTTTGGGCATACCGCACTTCCATCCACACCCTTAATAGCACCAATTTGTATTCTCTCATATATGGTGCCAAAGCCATCTTGTCGATTGAGGTAGAAATCCCATCACTGAGGATCTCCTTGAAGAATCTTATCAATGATGAAGACGATCGAGTCGCAAGACTTAGCTAGCTAGAACTCCTCGATGAAAGATGGATCAAATCATATGACCACCTTCAAGCCTATTAGAATTGTCTGAAAAGAAGATACAACAAGAAGGTCTGTCCTCGCCAATTCAACATTGGTGACCTAGTCCTCAAGGAGAATCAACACACTCAACATGACCAAGAAAAGAAGGGAAAATTTGAAGCAAATTGGCTTGGTCCTTATGTCATCACTGCAAAGTATGGATAAGGGGCCTATAGATTTGCCATGCCTGAAGGAGAGCCCCTAGAGGAACCCATTAACATCATGCACTTGAAAAGGTTCTACACTTAAATTAGCTGGGGTATCCTATCCTGCAAAATAAAAATAAAAATACAAAAAAAGTTTAAAAAAATCAAAAATAAAAAAATGTAAAATATTAGAAATATCCAAAAATAGTAAAGAAAAATAATTCATCCATGGGGAAAACCACCCTTGGTGGCACCTTGGATAAGTACGTTTGGTGAAAACCTGGTCACAGATACCATTCATAAAGGACTTAATCATTATCTACCTCATGTCGTAGTTACTTTATGCTTCCATCCATTCTAATCTCATATCCTACCATCTCATCGATCCTCTCCTTTCATCCGCATCCATTATCTGGTCGCTTGGTATATTTTGGTTGAGCGTTGGACGATCTTCATCTGCTATCCATCATCCTGAGCTTTTATCCTAATCTAAGCATGTGTTTCCAGTCTTGTCGTCTTGTTAGTCCCTCGTTTCCATCTAGGATCCTTCATCATGTCGATCTTCATGTAGATCCTATCATGTCCCGTTGGTCTTTGTCGAACTACATTGCCCCTGCACTTTCACATAGGCAAGGTTGATCATTTGATCTGCCCTAGGGCACTTTTTCCATCTTGTCTTGGTCATCCATTTTCCCCTTTACGCTCTTATCCCTAATCTGTCTTCTAGTCCTTTTCGAACTACGTTGCCCCTACGCTTGCACATAGGCAAGGTCAATCTTTTGATCCACCCCCAGGGCTTTGCTTTTCTTTTCTTTGTCATCCTTTTCCATTGCTCGTCTCCATTTTTCATCTTTCTGCTTTTATCCATGGTCTTTTCTTGAACTACGAGGGCTCTACACTTTCATGTAGGAAAGGATAATCTCTGATCATCCCCCGAGCCCCTAGGTCGTTAGGGTGTGTCAGTCTCATTTCTAGTGTCTTTTGTTATGTCATCAACTATGTCCTTATCTAGCTAGTTCTTCACAAATGAGATCCACTCGTATCATGAGATTCAATTAGTTTTAGAATCTCTCGCATCATGATCAATCTTTTAGTTTAGTATCCATCTTTCATCTCAATAGGATGCATCCTTCCTAACAGACCTCATCAAACCCATCCATCCTCTTGATCCTATGGCAAAGGATGTTTTGAAATTGATTGCGATCTTTTGATGCTTTTGTATTTTATTTATCATTTGAGCTCCCTCTCACAACTTATTAAGCCTGCCATGATCCATCATATTATGGTGTGTTTTGATAGGTTAACATAGGGGAATATCTTGATCTTTTTGCTATGTTGTTGTCTTCTTGGTTGTCCCATGTAGTACCCACCAAGATCCTCAAGGTTTTGTGTTACGCTGGGGCATCCTTTTGTGCTTTTGGTTATCCAAATCCATGGCCCCACCAAGGTCTTTGTGACTTTGGGGTGTTGGGATAACCTTCTTGTTTGTTGTGTTTGTTTTATGCATTAGATGCTAATTTTCCTTGGTTCACATACCATGGTACATAGTGTCTTATACTATAGAAAAAATTAGTGCTCCAAAAATGGAAAATTACATTAGGATTTCATTTCATGATCAAATCCATTGCATTGCATTCATACTTGACATATGACCTATGATTTTGGTTGTACAAACATTCATCCTTCCATCTCCCATTCTTCTCAAGATACCTATGGTTCTTGATAGGTGCAGTTTCACACCCATCTTCCCTTAATTTTATAATTATTATAGGGAAAGTACTTGCCATTAAATCAATAACACGCCTACCAGCTACCCTCATTACTATGCAAGCCCTTATTGGCACTTATGTTCATGTTGCATTGCATTTCATGTTAGGCCATCACCCTCACCTATCACACGCCTTTATTTTATATAAGCTAAAGTAAGCATGATGGCAAATAAGGTCCATCTACCATCCACGTTGCATTTAATTTATCCATTAGTGTTTGTAAGCAATTTAATTGCATCTCATCCCACATTTTAGGTTCATTACATTTCATCTCCTATGTATTACCATTTCACGTTGTTTAGATTAATCATATTTTCTTATTCTAGACATCTTGAATTTATTTCATTATCCATTCATTTCCACATTAATCCATATCATTAACACATTGCATACATCACCACCTACATCACAAGTTGTTAGAACCATATCCATAACATCTAAAGTCATAAATCATCCATCACATCCTGCATCATACACGTTAGTCATCATACATATTATACATCTCATCCATGTAAGCATTAATATACATCATCATAAGAATATCCATACATCATATCAAAATGATCATCCATAAATAAAATCATCAACATACACATATGCATAAATAAAATCATCCATCACATAAGCATCACATAGTGTCAATAAGGGTAGTCGCATATCATATATAAAGATCAAAATATGAATGTCCATCACATAGTCCATCATATAACCAAAATACACATTCATCGCATATATCATCCAATAAGGCTCTAGATCAACTCTGATCTTTGTTGCTCTGTATTGTATATCCATCATGCACATGTCAAAAAACTGGTATCCTATCACCGGTCCTTTGTCATCTCTACTATGAGCTTCCCACATCTGACCTCTATGGAGAGTCGAGCACCAACCCTCTACATGAAGGAGTCGCCTGATAGTCGTTGTACCCTCGGGTATGTGTCCCTAGTGACTGGGATGGTGTAGGAATTTGAGGCACCTGTCTGACATAGTGAGTTGTGCATTGTGCCAGATCTGTAATTTCCTATTGATAAGCACACATCCAGTAAGACGCCTCCCTCCTATACTCATCTCTCTCTGCAACTTGATACTTGACTGCATTCTACTCATGTGTATATTTGTCTCGATCCCCACAGATGGATCTCCACTCCTGCGCCGATGCGCCCTATTCTAACCTCAACTGATCTATCTCTGCCCCCATTTGTGACGCTTGCTCTATGGCTTTGTCTCTCTCAGCCTCCATAGCATGTATTTGTGCCTACAATATCTACACCTCTTCTGCTACCTCACCACCGTCACCCTGCATTGCCTATACTTGAGCCTATGCTGCATCCCTCTCTCTCTCCGCAATATGTGCGTGAGCCACTACCGCATCTCTCTCACTCTACAGGGTCTGCACCTGTCTCTGTCATGTGTCCCTCTCACTCTGCAGGGTTTGCACCTATATCCGTGTTGTGTCCCTCTCACCCCATAGGGTTTGAATCTGTGTCTATGTCGCATCCCTCTCTGTCTACAAGGTTTACACCTATACCCTCGTAGCATCCTCCCTCGCCTGCATTAGCCCCATGTCTCCCACTATCTGATTTGCTACCTCGACCCTGTCACAGAGCTCATCTCGCTCCCATCTCAGCTTAGTCCTCTCTCTCAGTAGCCCCTCCACCTATATCCTCAAATCATCCATGTCTCTCTCCGCCTATGCTAGGGTCTCCGTCGATGCCTGGTCTGTCACTCCTCTTGACTCTCGCTATCCTCTTGCCTGCAGTATGGTCACTACTACCTCTAGCCTATCTTGCTCCCATATCCCAACCACTTCCTCCTCATTCTCTCTAGATACCTCTCCCTCAAGTTGAGTCACCTTTGCTCGTAGCTATTTCACCTCAGCTCGCAGACCATACCTCTCTACTCATAGCTCCTCCTCATACTGCAACGCTGCATCAGCTATAGATTTGAAAACCCTCTCACCCTATGCCTACGTGCTGGTCACCTCTACTTGCAGCCTACTCACCTCTTCCTCTATTTTGCATCTCACAGCCTCTGCATCTCTCAATCTCTGCTCGGTGATTTGTTATCTTGCCATGGCCCCTCTCAACAATATAGCTAGATCCTTTGCTATAGGTGGCACCATGGCCAATGGGAGAATATCATGAGCATCCATATCCATCAACTCCGCCTCTGCCTCATCTCTCTCATCCATCATCTCCGCATCTACCTCATCCCCCTATCCTCTAGCTTGATCTCCACCTGATCTCTCCTCTGTGGTCTCCTCCTCCTCACCCTCTCCTGCTGCTTTGCGGCCCCAACCGCCATCTGTACTCTTTCTTGTTGCCCTGTTGCTCCAGCTACCTCCTACCCTCTCCCATCCATCTCCCCCATCCCTGCCACATCTCTCCCCTCCTCTACCTTGATCCTCACTCTGGCTCTCCTCTGCTATCTCCTGCTCCTCCCCATCCTCTCCTGCTACCTTGCAACCCCAACCTCGCCTTGTCCTTTATCCTACTGTCCTGCGACCCCCACATCCCCCTATTGCCCTATTGCTCCAGCTACCACCTATCCTCTCATATGTTTCCCCCTCCCTGTCCTCTGGATTTCTAGTCATAGCTCATCCTCTAGCCCAAACCCTAGTTCCCCCACAGTCGGGTCCTCTAGAGTAATCCATTTGGGTTAATGATGAAGATACAATGCACCGTATCAGACTATCACTCCTGCATCGATGTCCCCCCTGATCCTACCTAGGTAGGGTACTAACTGTAATGTATCCCAATGTTCTCTCACAAACCTCAACAAAATCGGCTCTCCCCATGGACGCTCTCGCGTAATCCGTCGAAACCTATCTGGTCTGTGTGGAATGTCTTTTGTAATCTTGAACTATCTGGTCACCCTGTCTGGTATATGTGCCTCCACTGTCTGTGGCTCCCTCCTGACTATGAAGCATCTGGTGTAGAAGTAGCCTCTCTGCCCTTCCTCATCTCTCCTCCATCCTAAAAACCATAGTGTCATGTACAACCTCCACACTATATCCTCCTCCCGAAGGTCTTTTAGTGTCCTCCTCCATCTATGCAGATCCCTGGGGCCCTCATAGTGCCACACCCAGTCATACTTTGTTCCATACTAGTAAGCTACTAGTGCTATCTCATCCTCCAATCCTGCTCTCACCACTCTTGGCTTGACAACACTGATGTACTCCTAAGTCCATACTTGTAGTAGCATCACCTACGTCATGTTGAGTGACTCTTGGTAGCACACGATGTGCATGTCTCTATATAGCTATGATAGTACGCATGTACCCCATGCGAACTTCCCCTCTCTCCCCTCGATGATGTGTCATATCACCTCCATGTAGCTCAGGTTGCAGAAGTGCCCACTCTAGTCTAGTAGCAACAATCCACTAATCAACCTGCATAGGTATAATGGTAGTGTTGGCACCCCCAATGCCAGACATTTGTCTACGTCCAACCTCTATCTCTGTATAAGAAGGTCATCTCATCCAAATAACACCCATAAGGTATGATCCAACTTTTCTCCCCTCGATGTCATCGCACTCACTAGGTGGCTTGCTATAGGCAACCTCAATATCCACCATACATCCTCCAGTGTCACAGTCATCTCCCCTATTGGGAGATGAAAAGTCAAGGTCTCTGAGCTCCAGCGCTCAATAAGGGCTATCAGCATAGCCCGATGGGCTCTAATCATTGGATATCCTAATAAATGTAGCATCCCTGCCTGTGACAGAGCCTCATGATTTGCTCTGTTCATAGCCGCTATCGTTTCCTCCAACACCTCTGACTGCCTCTTGCGTGTCCGCAAACTGTTGAAGCTCTGCATTTACACCAAACCCCACATGTCAATCATCTCATATTTTTCCTCATCTCCTCCCCCTTTGTCCATTTCCCTAGCCCTGGGCTCTCTTTTCACTAATTTTTTCCCCTCCCCCTTTCTGGCCCAAGCTTACCCAATTTTCCCCCGTTCATATTTTCTTTTTCCTTTTCTCTCCACCTTCCCCCTTGTCTGCCGCTTGGGCGAGCTCGCACTCTGATGGGAAAACCCATCCTTCGGACGGGTGAACCCACCCCCTCTGTGGGCGAGCCCGCCCTGGGAGGTGGGTGAACCTGCCCCCTTCGTGGGCGAACTTTCCCCAAGAGGCGGGCGAACCCTCCCCCTTCGTAGGTGAGCTCGCCCCGGGAGGCGGGTGAACTTGCCCCCTCCGTAGGTGGACCTGCACCCCTCCACAAGCGGACCAACCCTAGGAGGCGGGTATACCCTCCTCCTCTATGGGTGAACCCACCCTAGAGGCGGGTGAACCTGCCCCTATCCCGGGCGGGGTCGCCCGTCTTCTGGGTGGGGTCGCCCCTTGTAGGGCGGGGTCGCCCTTCTGCTGGGTGAAGTTGCCCTTTTCCCCCCCAATCTATTTTTTTGGAGGATTTGCTTGATCCCAGGGAAAATCCACCCTCCCCTATTTTTTCCCCTTGCCCCTTTTGGGAATTTTCTTCCTTTTTTGGGTGAATTTACCGTTTGATGGGGAAAATTCACTATCCTGCCTCCTAGCAGTGATTCTACTTACCCGCTCGACAAAATCAAAATTTTGCCCCCGACCCATTTTTCTAAACTACCCCAATCCCCAAACCCATGTTTTCAAAAAGCATTAAAACTTAAAAATACATCATAAAATGTTTAATATCACAAAGAGGGTTTTGAATCTAATATGGCATGGAACTCTGCGCTCATGGTAGAAACATCATACCTCGTCCCCCCGATGGATGATGTCAGAATCGTAATCCTCTAGCATCCTCGTCTCCTTCCTCTCCTCTCCACTCCCTCTCACTCAACTGTCAGGTGTGCAAATGAGGAGTGGTAATTCCAAAAATTACCTTATATAACTTTTTTCCTCCATTTTTAACCTTTTTTAAGTGAGGTATTTTTCCCCTTTATTTAAACCTCTTTTTAATTCAACTAGTCCTCTAACTTCCCGAGGTTGGAATTTGCAACCCGTGTGTCTGTTTGACTCCATTCAAAAGCCAATCTTCATGGTTTTTCGAGCTCTATCCAACTATACCTTCCATTTCCTCCTATTGAGAAGTTGCCTGGGGCCCCCTTTTTCTTCCCCAACTGCCCTCCCAAGGGGGCATACCCTACCATTTTCCTCCATTCCTCCATTATGGTCATTCCCTTGCGAGATTTGGGCATATCGTTCCATTTCGGCAGCTCACGCAACCTCTCCCATGCTGGGGCATCATTTTCTAGTCGCTTCCTCTATTAAGTCATCTGCATTTTATTTTTATCCAAAACACTGTTATTTTAACAATATTTCGAAGAGGGAAAAAATGTAGACATCCAAATTGGACCACTTCCATATGGTCAAATCTGCCTCCCTTATCCGTCTATTTCATCAATATTAATTAAATAACTTATTTTATTAATGTTTCCCCTTTCCCTAAGGTTCCTAAAGTATTTAATTTTATAATTAAATACTTTACCTTTCATCCTTTCTCTAAATTAAATAAATACATCAATTTATTTAATTTGGTCGTTTAGCCTTTTGGAATTTAAATCAATTTTAAATTTCTCTTTTTCTCTCTCCTTGTCACATATTCTATAACCTTCTTCTAATATGGATTAGTCTAATTAATCCATGATTAGGATGTGCACACCTTTAATCAAGATTAATGTCACATCCTCCATATTTGTCCACTTGCATCTAATCCCTCATTAATCTCCTTAATTACCCGTTTGCACAACCTTAATCTAATCCCTTGCTATATTTAGCATACTCTTTTTGTCAACCTTCACAATTTCCACATTTAGTCTAGACCCTCTTCTCCATGTGAATTTAAAATTCACATTTATCCCTCCAAGACTCTCTTCTTCCCCATGCAAGTTGTTAGGAGTTCTAGAACTCCTCACTTGTCACATTAGTCACATGGGGTCAAGAACCTTCCATTATAAGGACCTTGTCTTATCCACAAGATACTTTTCAACTTCCTTCATAAGAACCTTGTCTTATCCACAAGGTGCTTCTCATGTGAATTTAAAATTCACATTTATTCTCTCAACCACCTTATCCCTTCCAATCATGTGAATTTAAATTTATTTCTCCAACCACTTCTCTCTTCCCCATGGATATTTTTGAGGAATACTAAAAATTTTCATATGTCACTTTCCTCCCATATGGGAACAAGAATTTCCTTTTTGAGGAAATCTTCTCCTCATCCCAAGGTACTTGAAAGTACCTCCACCTCACATGTCCTTTTTCCAACTCATTTGTCCTTGTGACACTTCATCCTCCACATGGTAAGATGTGAGGGCTTGTGAGTCCTCAATTCACCACAACCCTTCATCTTTCCCATATTGGCAAGATCTCAACCGTTCAATTCTCTAGAGAAATCTCCCTTAAAATGGAAGATTTTATTTTCATTTCTCTCATTAGGAATTCACACATTTTTCAATTCAAGCATTCAAGTTCTAGCTCTAGCATTTGCATTCACAAAACCTCCATTGTTGCATGTTTTGAAACTTTCATCTCTTGCACTTGCATTCATCTATCCAACTACCCACATAGCTCATTGCATTCCTCATCTTCTTTAGAGTATTTTGAATCTTTTTGCATCACATTTTTCCATGAATGAGCATGCAAAACATCAATCATCAAAGGGCCAACCAAGTAGCAACTCTTGCAAGGTAAAAATATTCTTTCTTTATCTTTATTTTGTTTGAGTTTAACATAGGCCTATCTTGAGGTGTTTTAGTGTTGTTTCCATCTTTTTGCATTCTATTTTGCAGTACTTAGGATAGGTAGACTTCACAGATCACAAATACCATTTGTTTTTGGTGGGAATTTTCAATGATATAAATGGATAAATACTTGAAAGGAAATTAATTAATATTTAAACCTCTAGTCTAGCTATACCAATAGCAAAAGATATAAATAATCATTTTCAAACATGAAAAATATGTCCATAAATCCCAAGTATATAATGTTCCCATATTTCCCTAATTTACTAAAACTAAAATGAATAGTAGACCTACTACAAGATAATAAAATTTCATTGGCCAACCAAGTATTACAAATTAAAATGCTAAAATTAAGAATTGAATGCAAATAGTGTCAGCTTTACTGCCATCATGCACTTCATGTGCATGGAATTTTGCTTAGAGGCAAGTTACTGTTGTGATCAAAGTAGGTCACTATTGCAATTGTATGATGTGCATTGGTTCAATGGCACACCTGTCAATCAATAAATAGCTATTGCATTAAATTCCAGTAGCTCTACTATTCATTTTTGTTTAAGTAAATTAGCAAAATAGGACATTATATATTTTGGAAAATATTTAATCGCTAAATGCAAATTGTGCAACCTTTTACAGAGAGCTCGCTGGCATAAAAGCAATGAACCATTTAGTTTTCCCTGTAATAGTGACCAATACTTCTAGTTATCAAGTATCACAAACAGATAGATGAGCCACTCACTAGTAGTACACTGTTGTTATGGCTCCTCCCCCATTCAAGCGCTGCACAAAATAACACACATCAAAGATGACAACCCAGAGCTAAAACCACATAAGCTTCTGAACAAATAATAAACAAACAAGAATAAGCACAAACCAGTACCCAAGACATTGAAAATTTTGGAAAATATTTAACTAATGAATTGCATATCCCATGATTGCAATTATGCATACTCCTGATTGCAAAAGTAACATGATTTTGGGAAAAAATAGTTTCATGTTTATGAATTACATGGCATGTCATTCGCTATGCCCATCTGTCTATTTGGAAAGTTAGATTCTTGAACCAACATTCTCCTTTATTGTTCACAACTCTTCTAATACATAATTCTTAGACACATTGGAAGATCATGTTTCTTAACACACTTATGATTAAATATTTGCAAAATATATAATGTTCTCATGTTTTCCTAATCTACTTTAACAAAAATGAATAATAGACCTGCTCCAGTCAATAGAAAAATAAATAAATTATTTATTATCTTTGAATTGCAAATGAAACCATTGCAATAGTAACCCGCTTCTTAGCTTCAACTGTTCCATGTAACTTGGTTACATAGCATATGACATCTACTATATACATTTGTACAATTAGGCCATTTTACAACAAACAATACTTCTAGTCACAACATGACAAAAGCACTGATATGAGGACAAGGGCAGGAATTTAAGTGACTTTGTAAAATGAATATAGCTGCATTAATATAGTCATTTTCCCCTTGCTTAAATTAGAAGCACTTGCAGACAACAAAGTCTATTGAGCCATAACAATTAATTTACAAAGTGTTCTTAATAGAATTTGCAGGTCATAGCCCAATGCATCAACCTAGCCACAAATTTGTTTCAAGTGAACATTCTCACACATCTACACATATCAACCCCACCACTCTTACCATCCATGCAATTAGTCCACATGCACCAGGTATGCACAACGTCCAAGCATACACAAGCCTTCTTGTTTACACCTATTTAGCAATCTAGCCCTAGGCTTAGGAAACATTGCTTTATTGGGAAAATTGCTCAAACAAAACTCACTCTAGAAACAAAATTACATATATTTATATTCTTGAATTTGTCTCACCAGTTCACCATATCAAATACAAATACAACAATTGTGCTAGTATTGACATAGTATTTAATGCATTGACTATGCATTGACTACTTTACGATGCATTACATATATCTCCAAAATTTATCATGTACTTCTATTTTGCTACTTTTCTTACAAGAAAATCAATATTAGGGGCACATGACAGAATTTGGGAAAAAATAGACCAACATAAATTTTTGCAAACACTAAGACATTAAATACAAATTTTGCAAGATTTGCTTATAGGCTAGTAGATTCTCAAGCAATGAATACATAGTCAATGCATTCAATGCCTCCACAGTCGACAAGACCTTGCTCAAAGTATTCGGTTGCTCAAAGCTATCAAGAATAAAAAACATCGAAGATAGCAACACAAAGCTAAAAACACACAAGCTTCTCAACAAACAATAAAAAATGAGAATAAGCACAAATAAAACCCAACACTCGCCTGAGATTTCATGAATTAACTATGCATTCACTGCTTGTGTACCCACTAGTTGTCCAACACATTTCACAAAGATTCCATTTAATGCATTAAACATGAATTCACTACTTCAGTACACAACAACCTGCCACCAAATCTTGCATAATTTGGTTCCGCTGATTAAATATTTGCCACAATAGATAATGTGCCCCCATTTTCCTAATTTACTTAAACCAAAATAAAAAAAGTATCATAAACATACATACGAGCTACTCACGAGTAGTGCACTACTCCTAGAATAAAGAACATGGAAGAGATGAACCCAGAGCTAAAAGCACACAAGCTTTTCAACAAACAATAAGTAAATGAGAATTAGCACAAAAAAAACCCAACACTCGACTAAGATTACATGAATTAACTATGCATTCAATGCTTCCATACCCACTAGCTCTCCAATACATCTCGAACAATTTGCATTTAATGGATTAAACATGCATTCACTGCTTTAGTACCCATTAGCTCACCACCAAAGCTCCCACAATTTGCTTAATGTCCCTATATTTTCCTAATTTACTTAAACGATAGTGAATAATAGACCTACTCCAACCAATAGAAAAAGAGATAATTTTAAAACACCATAAATATGTCCTTAAATCCCAACTATAGAAAAAAGACAAAAATATTTAAACAATACAATTTGACTAGCCAAACAACTATTTCAAAATAAAATTAAACGATTGCAATAGTAACTTGCTTTTGGGAAAAAACATACTTTCATGTTTATGAATTGCATGGCATGTCATTCACTATGCTCACCTGTCTATTCGGTAAGTCGGATTCTTGAACCAAGCTTCTCCTTTATTGTTCACTGAATTCATTGCAAACAAACGGGAAGAATGATACAAGAATCTGACCTTCCAATTCCTTGTTCAACAACCAAGTATATTTGCAGCTGTATAGGTCTTTTACTCCATCTTCAATTGCAAAGATTGGTTCCTATTTCATAAAAAAACTAGAAAAATGAGCACACTCCATGACAAATAATAAATTGTTCATAAAAATGAAAGACAAAGGTACACCATAAAATTTGCAAAAAAATAAACTAGTGTGATAATTTTTTACAGACATTCAAACAATAAATACAAATTTTGCAAGCTTTGCTAATAGACTATTGGCTGCTCAAGCAATTAACACATAGTTAATGCATTCAAAGCCTCCATAGTCAACAAGACCTTGCTAAAACCATTCATTTTTCCCTATAACAGTGACCAATACTTCTAGTTATCAAGTATCAAAAACAACAGACGAGCCACTCATTAGTAGTACACCATTCCGATGGCTCTTCCCTCATTCAAGCGCCACATAGAATAAAAAACATCGAAGATGGAAAACTAGAGCTAAAAACACAAAGCTTCTCAACAAACAATAAACAAACAAGAATAAGCACAAATAAAATTAATTCCTTGAACATATAGGCTCTTCTTGTGTCTTCATAAATTCTTCTTCCCTTTAGATTTCCTTTGAGTGGACTTCTTGTTATAATGAATTTTCTTGCCTTTTCCCTTGTCGTAATATACTTTTCTTCGCTACTATCACTTCCAACCTATGGACATTTGGTAAAAAAATGACCTATATTACCACAATTAAAGCATTTAATAGTATACTTACCTTCTCTCTTGATAGTTCCTTTGTTGAATTTCTTCACAAGTTAGTCGAGCTTCCTCATCACTTGAACTTTCACTTGATACAGGGGTAAGTGCACCAAGATGGTTCCCAAAAAGGGGGCTTAAGTGGCCACTTTTTTTTTCTGAAATCAGGAAATGCTGACCTTGGATGTGAAATTGAGGATAGTTACACTCAAAATTTTGAGATGGAACAAAAACAAGGATTGAAGTGCTCTGAGTCTATTTCTATACTACTAATTTATTTTGAAAATGGTTGAAATTAAGGGGTTCAAAACAGGGATGTACACAAATTGGTGTTGTTTTTTTAGAAAAA